>PVJL010001109.1:0-297362 GCA_004026885.1 Lyroderma lyra | reverse complement strand
AAAAAAAAAAAAAAAAAAAAAAAAAAAAAAAAAAAAAAAAAAAAAAAAAAAAAAAAAAAAAAAAAAAAAAAAAAAAAAAAAAAAAAAAAAAAAAAAAAAAAAAAAAAAAAAAAAAAAAAAAAAAAAGAAAAAAAAGAAACAGGAACTCAATCAGATACTATATACCAATGATCAGTTCATAACAGCCAAAAGGTAAAAACAACCCAAGTGTCCATCAACAGATGAATGGATAAACAAGTTGTGGCATATACATACAATGGAATATTATTCAGCCATAAAAAGGAACAAAGGTCAACAATATGGATGAACTCTGAAGATAGTATGCTAAGTGAAATAAGCCATACACAAAAAGACAAATACATGATTCCACTTATGTGAGGGACCTGGAGTAGTTAAACTCAGAGACAGAAAGTAGATTAGAGGTTATCAGGTGCTAGGGGATGGAGATATGGGGAATTACTGCCTAATGGGTAGAGTTTCTGTTTGGGGTAATGAAACATTTGGAAATGGATAATAGTGATGGTGGCAAAACATTACTAATGTAATTACTACTTCATTGTATGCTTCGAAATGGTTAAAATAGTGAATTTTGTTATATTTTACCACACAAATTTTTTTTTTAAGTGCAGCATACCTCCTCCCAATTAAATCTAACGTTGAATCCCTGTTCTGTATTTTCTTAGATTCTGTGTTTATATGAGGGCGGTCCAGAAAAAACCCAGCCATTGTAATATAATGAGAATGGTTACATGGCTGGATACTTTCTGGACAGCCCTTGTATATTTGCATTCATTCATCACAGAGCCAAGCATATTAACTATTTTCTTATTTTTTATATTCTTGATGTTCTGGCATTTGGGAGCCTTAGAGACACAGGGAGAGATTGCCCCTCCTATGGCTACTAATTCCTAAAGATAACTTGAGCTATATCTCCTCTATTTAGCGTGTACACCCCAGAGAGAAGATTTCTCTGCTTTAATCACCTCATGGCCAGGTAGTAGGCAACTAGAGATTACTCCTATAGCCTAGAGTCCTCTGAAATTATTCAAACCAGCTTAATCCTAAACTGTTTACTCTGCCCTGCCTTCGTTTTCCTTGGAACCCCCAAAAAGGCTCTTGCCTGAACCCTCTACTTGTTCCTGCCTCTCCCTACCTTCCTTGACCCTGCATGGCATGCGGTGACTCCCTTTCTGACACTGGTGAGCATAATAAACGTCTTTCTTCCAAGCCTTATTCTTGTCTCCTGCTGTGGCTGTAGTGACTTTAATCATACTTTACCCAATATTTACATTTTTAAAACAATCTCAGTATTTTAAAAACTGATAAAAGTGAAGCTAATTGTGTTGAAGTACGAGGAGAGGAAACTGTATTAACTTGGTTCTCCCTTTGTAGGTATTTCTCATCCTCTAAATTTCTAATCTGAATGTTACTAAATGTATTGTAAAAGGAATGAAAAATAAGTTTTATGGGTACATAGCAAGAGACAACTAACTCTAATACTGCCTCTTTTCTGGAGTGGTTGGGGTAACTGTGATGAGAGTTAAAAAGAAAGCTCCCTATATAAATGTCTAACCACTATGCTATATACCTGAAAGTAACATAATATTGATAATCAACTGTAATTGAAAAAAAAATCTCCCATAAGGTAAGATTTGGGCTAGTTCTTCAAGCAGGAGATTCACTTTGCAAGTGGAAATGGAATAAGGAAACATAAATGTGAGGGAGAAAAGTAGTCTACTAAGAGAATCTAAATGAAAGAGAAATGAAAATGGAAGTTGAAGAGAGAGCTGAATTCTGGAGCTAGAGAGATACTGAAGAAATGAAACTTCAGATAAGGTGCCTCTGGTCATTTTGGAAAGTAGCCTGGCAAACCCATAGCAGCAGCAGGGTCTTAGAATGTGCAAGTCTCCACACCTAGTTGGCAAAGCCTAAGTGGATTTATTATTAAAGAAACAAGTTGTAGGAGACTGCAGTAGCCTGCCCTTGGGGTCCCTAATTACCCCTGTGCCTGAAGACTAACCAGCACAGGACAGGTACCTAAAGTCAGCACTGTGGACTGCTGTCCCCCATTACCTGACACATGGTTTTTCATGTGTGGGCTCTCTCAGAGAGCCTGGGCTCTCCCAGAGGGTTGTCCTCTCCTTCGAGCCGAGCTGACAGTAAAGTTGGAAGGAGAACCAGGCTATGCTTCTTTAGTCACCGTGGTGACAAGAAACCATCACAAATATTTGCTTATGACTTCACAGGAGAAGCCAGGGTGGGGAGGTTAGAATGGAAAGAGGAATATTTGCAGAAGCACATCTGGTATCAGCAACCAAAGGAAGGCTGGACTCTTGTTTAGGGATCAGCAGGCAAAGGGGCTCTTTTCATCATGCACTTCCTTACTTGCTAGGGCTGGATCAAGAAATCGACAATACAAATATACCATTTCTAGCATCTGTCTTAGACAGCCTTTGGCTATCTTTTTCTTTTTTTCTGGAAAATCTGCACAATCTATTTTATTTCCATTAGAAAAACATTAGCTATTAATACATAAAACTTTGGTCTACTTTTTCTCCTTTACCTCCACCATACAAACTTAAATCTTTATTTTTTTATTATTTATTTATTTATTTTGCTTTTTGGTATGTGGGTAGCTCCCTGGCTGGCAATCGAACCCAGGCTGCAACACCAACAGCGCCAATGCCAAAGCCTTAAGCCATTACACCATCAGGGAACTCCCTTAAATCTTTATTTTTACTCAAGTAAAAGCTGAATCATATATCTAACAGGAAAACTAAATATTTCAAATCATTAACAGAATTTAACTGAATTAGGTATAATCTTTATAATTTCTCAGGAATAGTAACACATCTTTCCTGAACGTTATTTCCCTTTACTTTTATTTGAGTAAGTATGCAATGCAATGTGTGTCTCTTTTCTTACATTCAGTAATATGAGTGTACATTGTACTTCAAAACATCAGTAACTGGATTCATTGTGTAATCTTTAATTCATGTTCAATTTCATTATATGGTATTGCCATAATACTGCAGATTAATTTTAGTCAGTCTTACATATTCCAACATTATAAAAATTAAGATGTTAATTTTAAAACATTATTAACATTTCAGGCTATATGACACTAGAGCATGGTGTTTTGAGAGGGCCTTGTACTGCTGCTGCTTCAATCTCATCATGGCCTCCTGTAGGTAAAGCAGCAACTTGGTAAGCAGCTCTCTCAGGAAAATTACTTTTGAAATACTGTTTGTAGATTTCATTGACATTATCTAAGTCAGCGGTTCTCAACCTGTGGGTCGCGACCCCTTTGGGGATCGAACGACCCTTTCACAGGGGTCTCCTAAGACCATCAGAAAACACATAATGAACTTATGCAGACCAGTCACACATGTGTGGAGAGCAGCTACCAATAATTTTATGGTTGGGGGTCACCACAACATGAGGAACTGTATTAAAGGGTTGCAGCATTAGGAAGGTTGAGAACCACTGATCTAAGTCATTTATATCAGCCAGCAAAACAAGTGTTTTCACTATATGAGTAGCTTTCAGAATTTTACCCATGCTTGGTAAGAACTTGTTTAGATTCTTCTACTACCATTCCAGGTACAAGCTGTCCATTTGAAGGGTAGATGCCTAGCTGTCTTGATATGTAAATGGTCCTGTCAACAAACACAGCTTTACTGTAGGGATCAATGGCTCCTGGGGTTTTTGCAGTGTTGATCACCTTTCTGATCAAGAATAACATAGGTAATCCTTTTCCTTTGAGGCCCCTCCTGTACACTACTTCTGCTCCCATCTCACTGGACTCCAGCCTTTTCAAAGTGAAAAGGTCATTAGAATTGTTGCCATGCATTTCCAAGCTTTTAGAATCAAGGGACTCGCAATAATAATACAAAAGAGGTATGGACCCTATTATGTAGCCTGAATTATGACCTCCATTTTCATATGTTGAAGTCTCACCTCCAGTACTTAAAAGTGAGTGTATTTGGAGACAGGGTCTTAATAGAGGTGATTAAGATAAAAATGAAGAACACTGGGGTAAGGCCCTAATCTGATATGACTGGTGTCCTTATAAGAGGAGAAGAAGATTAAGATACACATGCACGTAGAAGGAGTACATCATGTGAACACGAAAATAGCCATCTATAAGACAAGTAGAGAAGTCTCAGAAGAACCCAACCGTGTAGACACCTTGATCTCAGATTTCTAGCCTCCAAAACTGTGAGAAAATAAATTTCTGTTGTTTAAGCCACCCAGTCTGTGGTATTTTGTTATGGCAGCCCTAGTAAATTAATATAGGCCAGGCCCTAATTGATAAATGAAGAATCTGGGTCTCAATCCCACACTAGGTAAGTAGCAAGATCACAGTAGTTAGTACTCCATTCAATCACTGGTGTATTTAAAATTCTGAGATTCAAGTTTTAAAATCATGCACATTTTCTCAGAAAATGGCATACTGCATATAGCCAGCTGTCCTACGTATAGGATGGGAACAATACCACCACCCCTTCAAACTCACCTCCTGGACAGCGGCTAGTTCTAGGATTTTACAAATCAAAGTTTTGTGTTCATGGACTGTACTTCAAAAAGTTACCAAGCAATCACTTGTAGTTATCTGCCTAGAACAGTGGTTCTCAACCTTCCTAAGGCCGTGACCCTTTAATACAGTTCCTCATGTTGTGGTGACCCCCATAAAATTATTTTTGTTGCTACTTCATAACTGTAATTTTGCTACTGTTATGAATTGTAATGTAAATATCTGTGTTTTCTGATGGTCTTAGGCGACCCCTGTGAAAGGGTTGTTCGACCCCCAAAGGGGTTGTGACCCACAGATTGACAACTGCTGGCCTAGAAGAATCCAAAAGAGCTAGGAGGAAAGGGAACTAGCCTTATTTTCTAGGTAATGACATGACAATCTTCAAAGGAAACGGGCCTTGGAACACTATGAAGCAGTTAGTCTTTTCAAATTACTTCCCTTGTCCTAGTGCTAATCGAGTGAGTGCTTCTCTTTGCAGAGGGAGGTTTTCTAATGTTATTGTAGCTGCCCAGGCAAAGAGAATGAGCTAAGGCTTTAAATCAGGCAAATGACTGGCACATGCTACAGTCAGGAAGCTTTACAATTTATCACTATGTATTGAAAGTTACTTAATTGGTACTGGGAAGAGAGATAAAAAAGATAAACTTATTCCTAATTTAAGGCCTCCTATAGAACGTAAGAAACCTGATTCCTCCCAGGCTGAAATGGTTTTTTCAGCTGGCCTGACTTTTCACTAGGAATTCTCTAGTAAATATGCATCAACATAAGATTCCTAGTTAAAGCAATATGGCTACATGCTAGTTAATTAAAAAGTAGAGAACCAGAATATACTGGGACATAGAGCCCATAGCATTAGCAAGCTAGTATAGAGCCCATAGCATTAGCAAGCTAGTATGGTTTGATAATGTGCTAAAACTCTTTGTAGATATAATCTCTAATCTTCACAATAATTCTGAGAATCCATTTTACAGATGAGAAAAATGAGACTCAGAGGTTAATAAGCCAGGGTGCTAAAAAGTCAACCATGACCCGGTTGGTCCTAAACTCCTGAAAAGGGAAGTGATTAGTAAGCAGCAAATCCATCAGAATGCTTGGATGGGAACTGCTCCATCACCGATAATCAAATCTGCTCACAATCCAGAATTTCAGTTAACCATAAAGTCAAATGCCTTAAAAGGTTAGTGATTTTTCACCAGACAGAATAATACAGCAGGGATTGCATTCTACCAATTTTGACATGTGCCAGCCAAATAAAATTTGACCAGGGCTTTGTTAAATAACTAAATAAAACCCAACATCATGCTTCTGTTTTCAAAAAATGTTTTCATACATAGGATCTAATTGACCCCTGAGACAATTAATGAGAAATATCAGTCAGTTAATAGCAATTCACTTAATAGCTGAGGAACCAGGTTAAGGTGCCGTGACTTGCACAAGATCAGTCAGCTATCAAAGTGTGAAGCTGGGGGTAGGGGGGAAGGAGGGAAAGGAATAGGGACACAAAATATGGTGATGGAAGATATCTGACTCTGGGTGATCAACACATAATGCAATGCATGGATAAGTAATGTAGAATTATGCAGCTGGAACTAAATCTAACAATAAAAAAATTCCAATCTAATAAACAAACAAATAAATAAATCATGAAGCTGGACTGTGACCTAGACCCTCTAATTCCAAGCCTCCTCTTTTCATCCAACTTCAGAGGACTACTTCTTTCCACTTCCATAATACACCTAAAATTCTATTCAGTTTGGCTTCTGCCCTTAGACTAGATTCTGTCTATCTTGATCTATTTACTCACAGCATTTTTAACTTGAGAATTACTGGCAATGTAGTCTCTAATTAGTGCATACTAACAGAGAGCAAGTGAAAACTGTTACTGCAGACATTTGTCTAAGAGTACCAACCCCCCACCTCTTTTATCTTTCACTTAATCTATTGTCAAATCTTGTCCTGGTTTTATCTCCAAAATATATCCTGAATGTACCTTGTATTTACAACTCTCTCAATTCAGGACTGGCATGCCATCCATGTCACTATCACCTCTTGCCTGGCTTCTAACTCAACTTCCTTCTTTCCACCCAACCCATCAACACAATAAAACCAGAGCACACTACCGCTCCCAGGTAGTATAATATCCTCTTTACAATTCAAGGTCC
Source organism: Lyroderma lyra (assembly GCA_004026885.1). Taxonomy (NCBI): domain Eukaryota; kingdom Metazoa; phylum Chordata; class Mammalia; order Chiroptera; family Megadermatidae; genus Lyroderma; species Lyroderma lyra. The sequence continues at coordinate 290,663 of PVJL010001109.1, read as the reverse complement.
TGCCTATCTGTATCTTCATTTCATCTCATTCAACTCTTTACTCTCATTCATCATATGTTCCTGTCACAGTGGCCCTCTCAGTATTTGGAAACCATCAAGCTGTTTCTGACTGCATTCTTCACACTAACTGATTTTTTTTCTGCCCGCAATGCTTTTAGAATTGCTAGATCCTTCCCTCATAACCCTAACTGAAAGAAAGCTAGTTTATTTTTGTCAGAACATCTGTTTTATTTCCTTTATTACAATGTGTCTGTTCTCCTCAAGATGTGTAAGTTCTAAAAAGGCAGGGACCTTCGTTGTATCTCCAGTATTTATAATATCATAGATACACAAATATTTGTTGAATTACTGTTCAAATATTTATTCAATATTTAATGAACACCTGCATTGTTCCAGACACAAGCCCTAGCTATAATAGTTGCTTAATAAATGTTTGCCAGTAAGTATAAGTGAAAAGTGTAGAGCAAATATCTTCCTTGTGATTGGGATGGAGCTAAACGTCCAAAGGCAGGTATTAGGTTTTTTTGTTTGTTTGTTTTAACCAGAAATCCAGAAACCACGGGTTTCCTCCAAATTGATATATGAGGTGAGACAATTAATTTCACAAACACATCTAGAAAAAGTGCTACATACCTCATTGAATGTCACTACGGTCAGCTTCAAAGTACTCCCCTTGGGAAGCTATGCATCGATGCCAGTGCCTAGTCCACCCTTCAGAGCAGTTTTGGAACTCTTTGTCTGGAATGGCCATCAGAGCTATCATTGAGCCTGAAATCTGACAATTAAGTTCGTGAATTTGCCACTGCTCCCTTATGTTAAGAGCACTGTACAAACAATTCGGTAAGGTGTCATAACCTTGGCCAGTGCATGGTTGTACCGTGCTGCCAACATAAGCGCACGGTGGCAAATTCACGAACTTAATTGTCAGATTTTGGGCAGCTCTGATGACCATTCCAAAGAGTTCCAAAACTGCTTTGAAGGGTGGACTAGGTGCTGGCATTGGTGAGTAGCTTCCCAAGGGGAGTACTTCGAAGGTGACCGTAGTGATATTCAGCAATGAGGTACATAGCACTTTTTCTAGGATGCGTTCGCAAAATCAATTGTCCGACCTCATAAATCTATAAAAATGCTCTGTTGGAAGACTATGGAAACAGATGCCTGAGAAAAAGACATTTAGACTGCTAAATACAGTAGCCTTATCAGTATTTATTTGACTTTCAGATTTGTCATTGATGATCACTTTTGTCTTCTTGAAACTCTACACATGGTTCTGTTGGCACCACCCTCTTCCAGTTCTCTTACCTTTACACTCCTCAGGTTTCACACTGTTATTCTTCCAATGTCAATCTTTCAGTGTCAGCGTGTATGAAAATTCCACCTTTGGACCTCTTCTCAGCAGAAGAAGCCCTCTCCCCAAATGATCTCCTTTAGCTTCAACCTCTACTTTTACAACAAATACCAAATCTCTATGGTCACAACCTCCTGCCTAAAAGTGTATTTTCAAATGCCTACTAGCTATTTCCACCTCACTTTCTCCCTAAACCACTTTCTTCTCCTATCTTCGCTAGTTCAGAGTTAATGCCCTTCCCTTGATCTTAGAGATGGCCATTCTCCTCCCTAAAGACAACAGGTCGGTAAACTGATTTTTACCTGTGCCAGAGATTCTTTCCTTAACCAAACTCTACCTAGGCTCCTCTGAGCTCTTTCTCAATGAAGCCTCAACTTTGGCCTATAAAGACTTGAACAAAACACTAACATAGTTTCTAACAACTCAAGATCACATCATTAGAATGACCCTAGTGCCTGCCTGAGAAAATCTCAAGGCTGCCAAAAGAATTTACTCTTTGTTCCAGTCAACACCTGTAAATACAGTGCCTGTCTCCCAGGCTCTGTGGGAGATAGCAACCTAACTTCTATAAGCAGCAGTTAACAAACCCAGATGGGCTAGGCTGAGAGAAGGCAGCTGTGCTGGATAGACCACCAACAAGCAGAAACAGTGTAGTATTGGTAAAGGGAGCTACAAAGCCAGGCAACATGATTTCTCATATTGCTACTTAATAAGTATTACCTTAGGTGTCACTTACTATTTCAATTTTCCTACCTTTACCCTGTCTAACTCAAGAGTTACAGTGAAGATCAAATTAAAATATACATGTAAATAGTAAAATGCTGTGCTAATAAGGTAGGATTAGGCTTGATAACAGCTTTTCAAATATTTTGAATTTCTCTCAGAGTTTCATGACTAGGAAATACTGCAAACAAGAAAACACGATGAAACAGATCTGATAGCATGAGGCTCTCAGGGTGTTATCTGCAAGCCTGTCAGAACTGTCAGTTTGAGACAATAGGACAGACTCCTCTATGGGCAACTGGGTCAGTCCACAATGGGGCCATAACAAAGCTGTTCACATTCTAGCAGTCCTCACAGGACTGGGCTAAACACTAATCACTCTAAGAAACAAAGCTGAATCTATTAACTAAGTGGTTTGGCTAAAAGACAAAATAGGGGAAATTATCTTCTGCATACATAACTGTATACTCAAAAGCTCAGGATCTAAGTGAAGTATGGCACATGGAGGTACTAAATAATCAGATAGTTGATAGTCCCAGTTCTCTCTCTAGTTCACTAATCTTAATTCTCTCCTAGGATTTACTAGTCCGTTTGGCCCTTGAGTCTAGAGTATATGTAAATGCAGTGCTCAGGCCTAGGCATGAGAAGTGAGGAGTGGCAAGAGACATAGGAGAGGACTAAAGATAAATACAGTCCAAACAATTTCTCAATAAGAACATTTACAACCATCCTTTGTAGTCTGCAGAATCTGATAGCTCTCATCCTCCTAGGGATACCTCATTGCCACTACCACTAGGTGCTACAGGGAACTAAAATGAATTACTTAAAGTAGGGAAAGCACAGAGCTCAGCTTCCATTTAAGCCAACCACAAAACATTCACTGAGTATCTCCTATGCAGTCACATTGTTCAAGAAATCAAGAGTGGGGGAAATGATGTTAATATATTCCAAATGCGGAGTTCCCTGATGGTGTAGTGGCTTAAGGCTTCAGCGCTGGCGTTGTCAGCGCTGTGGACTGGGTTCGATTCCCAGACAGGTAGCTACCCACCTACCAAAAAGAAAAAAAAAGAAAAAAAAAATCCAAATGGTTATCTCCAAACTGACTCAAACAGACAAGTGATTTATTATTTATTTAAAAAAATATGTGTGCCAGGCACTGTGTAAAGGTTTCCACCTTCAGGATGCTTTACAACCTATTTAGTCTCATAGCATCAATAATATAAAAGATAATGAATCTAAGTATACAATGAGTTCAGAGGGTAGGAGTGAGAACTATCTTTACTGAGTGGTAAGCTCTGAAGTGGTCTTTGAAGTCTAGATGGTTAATATTTTTGAAGTTAATAGGAGTGAGGAGGGAAGACAGTTCACTAGGAGCGAAGATTAGGAGAATAGAAAGCCCAAGGTTGATTTGAGGAACAAATTTGGTTAGAGAGGTATAAAAATAAAGGTCCAGGGGAGTTCCCTGGTGGTGTAGTGGCTAGGCTTCGGCGCTGTCAATGCTGCGGCCTGGTTTCAATTCCCACCCAGGGAACTACCCACGTAAAAACAAACAAACAAACAAACAAAAAAATGAAGAAAGAAAAAGAAGTACACCTAGCAAAATGTCTCTGAGATGTAACAGTGAACTTTAGGCTACCTAACATCTATTCTGTAGCATTACACCCCTCCACCCCAAGTCATCAAGGGGAGGTTTCTGCATTTTCTATAGGCCTAATTACACAAATGCCTGATTAGCTCTTCATTTTAACGTTTCATAACAGGTATACAGTCCTCGAAAACTCAACCTTATGAATAAAGTCTTATTCCTTATTTCATTTCTTTGATTGGGTTTTCTAGACTATTACATGACCATCATTGACACTGACTTCATGGAAGGGAGACAAAAAGTATTTAAGATTTGTAGTACAAATCTATGGTGAATACATGGCTATGACTGGGGGACTTCCTCTTGATGAACTGTGCATACCTGTTATGGATTGAGGATGTTATTTATGTTCAATCTCAGTGTTTCTGTGTGTGACACTGGCTTTGGTAATTAAGTTTATATTGTATTGTTTAATTTTACAAATTAAAGTGCTCGCTTCGGCAGCATATATACTAAAATAATTCTACAAATTAAAATTTGTCATGATTAATTATGCTAACTGCTGACATGAAAAATGTCAACAATATCAGAATGAATATCAGGCAGCTAGTTCAGTTCTAAGTTATTTTCTCATATCAAGCAAAAGTTTAAAATTTCACTAAAAATAATTTTAAGAAACTGATTTTTTCTATTTTGTTTTTGCTGAAAATGAACAGTTCTGAATGCTTTAAAATTTTGACTACATTATGTATTTATAAATGCTAATTTGCATATGCAATTTGATATGCTACAATTTATATAAGTAAATTACATTAGAAGTTACTCAGCAAATACAGCTATAAAACTTAACCAAGTGAAAATAGCTTTTTAACTTTTAACATAAAAATTCTGTTTAGTCATTCTTAATACTGCATTGAATTAAAAATAAGCTTTAGGCTTACTCTTTTATAATGGCTGTCCAAAAAGCATCCAGCCATGTAATATGAAAAATAGAGGCATTTATGGCTGGATGTTTTCCATATACTCATGTATAAAGCAAAGATATACTTATTATATACATAAAAAGATGTAGAGCATATCTATGTATTAAAATTTCATGTGAGGGAAGCATTAAAGAAAAACATGTCTAAAAAGGCTCCATAAGATGGTGATAATGAAAGAAAAGGTTGAGAAACACTGATATAAGGCATTAGGAATCTGTACCAGTATCTTCTCTGCTTTTCAAGCCAGAAACTTGGGAGTCACCCTTGACATCTCCTTTGCCCTAATCCCCATATCCAATCACTAAGAATGATTGGCTTCATTACCTAATTATTTCTGGACTGTCTCTTTTTCTCCGTTCATATTGCTATTGCCCTAATTCAGGTTTTCAAGATCTCTTGCCTAGACTTTGTAACAGCCTCATTAACCTGTTCCTTCTCTTTACTCCAAACTTCTTGAAATAGTTTACCTCTCCTTTCTCATATCTTAGCCCACCCCAACTTACTTCCATGCCATTCAAACTTTTTGTAAAAGCCACTGATCAAGTGGCTTTTCAATCCTTATTTTGCTGGCCCTTCTGGCAGCACTCAATACTTACAACTACTTCCTTCTACTTGAAATACTCTCTTTTCCCTTGGTGTGTGTGTGTGTGTGTTTGTTTGTTTGTTTGCTTATCTATCTGTCTATCTATTTATTTATGTGGGTAGTTCCCTGGCTGGGAATCAAACCCAGGCTGCAGCGCTGACAGCGCTGAAGCCTAGCCACTATACCACCAGAGAACTCCCTTCCTTGGTTTTTGAGACACCAATCACTCCTTGTTTTCTCCTTCCAATTCTGGTTACTGATCCCCTTTTTTCTGCATATTAAAGCTGATATACCTTGGGGTTCTCTTTCCAGCCCATCTCTCATAACAACACATTTTTCATAATTCCTATGGTTTTAGTTACCATACATAGAGAAAGATGATCAAACCTCTATTCCAGACTCTTCAGCGCCAGACTTCTACATCCAATTACTTTTTGGACACCTTCCCTTGGAGGTCACAGAGATACCTCAAAATGTCCAAATTTGAACTCATCTCAGTTAACAGCATCACTATTAACTCTGTTGCTCAAGACAAGAGGCCTAGGAGTCATGCTTAATTCCAACCCCTCTGATTTAGCCTCTAGATGAAAACAAACCAAGTCCTATTAATTCAAATTTCTAACTCCATTATTCCCCACTATTATTAATACCACCTCAAACACCATCATCATCTCTTGCTAGGTCTACTGCACTACTTAAGAACCAACTACATACTTAGAGAACTCCCAAGTTGGAAACTTCTTGCAGTCTAATTCATTCTCTCCAGAGCAGTTCAAGTAATACAAATAAATAAATTTGATCATACCACTTCTGAGATTAAAACCCTTCAACGGCATTTCCAAATATCATTCCTTTCCATGCTACCAACCCAACTAACCTACCAATTTTTTGCTTTTGAACTACTCAATCATTCCCACCCTGCCACCATAGGTCAGGTCTCACTTAGCTTTATGCCCTTTCCTGGTTCTCTTAGGCTGGGGTGGACTTCTGCATACATGGATTGACTGTACTCTGGACTGCTCCATCCAAACATTTATCATTTTATACTGTTCTTCAAAGTACTGGACACAAGATTAACTGAGGTACATTTGAAACTAACATAATATTGAATGTTAACTGTAATTGAAAAATTGAAAATTAAAAAAATACAAGTTCCATCAACAGAAAAAAAAAGATGAACTAAGATGCAAGAAGAAAAAATATGTATTTACTAATATACAAGGGCTGTCTGGAAAGTATCCAGCCATGTAATAAGAAAAAGAGGCATTTATGGCTGGATTTTTTCCAGACAGCCCTCGTATATACAGATAATACACCTATACACAATAGCTCACTTTTGTTACAGGGGTGTGCGTGAATATATATGCTTATTAATACTGGCAACTTCAGTCAGATGGCCAAGTTTCCCTGAAGGAAGACTGAGAGTTATACCAAGTGAGGACACTAGCTCATTCACATTTTACATACTACATCATATTGTATAATAGTTTGTGTGCCTAGTTATAAGTGGATTTACAAGTTATTTAATTTTAACTAAATTAAAATTCACAAAATGATAAAGGATTCAGAGCAGGGCTGGGCAAGATGTCAATTGCAGTCCACTGATGGACCGCCAAGCAATTTTGGGGTGACCACCTAAATTAAGAAAAAAGTGTCATAATGGATGCCACATTATGCCAGGGCCTAGCAGCTAGGCAGCAGCTAAATGTAAAAAATCAAAACAAAACATTTTTTTTCACATACACATGTACAGCTGCAAGAAGTGAGACTTTGCTCTTCACAATCAAGGAGGCTGGCTGTATGTACTTGAGTAAGAGAAAATAAATAGCTAGTAGGCCACAACACTTGGAGAAAATCAGAAGTAGCCCTTGCTCTGAAAAAGTCTGTCTAGGCCTAGTTTAGAGTCCTATCAAGAAAGTGAATGGAATATGTTAATAATGCAAACACAAAAGGAACAACAAGAACAGCAGAGCTGATGTCTCTGGAAGTATGAGCTCCTAAGCACCAAAATTTCACCTGCCACATCACAATAAAACAAAACAAAATCATATAATGACAGCTATTCAGAACCAATCAGCCAAAAATTTTTAATTACCTAAAAGACTACTTAAACTTCAAGCTTGTCCAACCTGCTGCCCCCAGGCCACATGTGCCCCAGGATGGCTTTGAATGCAGCCCAACACAATTTGTAAACTTTCTTAAAACATTATGAGATTTTCTGGCGATTTTTGTTTTCAAGCTCATCAGCTATTGTCAGTGTTAGTATATTTTATGTGTGGCCCAAGACAATTCTTCTTCCAATGTGGCCCAGGGAAGCCAAAAGATTGGACGACCCTGAAAAAGTATGTACTTATAATCTCTTATGCTCTCCAAATGTATATTATGCTTAAAAATAAAACCTACAGAATACATAATGTTACCATTTAAATGTCAGCAAGACATTTAAAAATACTTGTCTTCACTCTTTTAAAACATACTTTTAAATATATAGACTATTTAAGAAATATTTTATAAAATACATAGAATTAATTCAGGCAAAATTTATAAGACAGGTAATTCTTAGGCTATATTTGACCTCATATAGCCCATCTTTCATTTGCTTAATGTTTTTAGATTTTAAAAGTTAACAAGTAAAATTTACAAATGTTTAATCCATTAATATCATATGAAATTCGTATTTCCAACTTCAAGGCAGAGAGGGATTGTGGAAAGGGATCGGAAATTATGCACTAGGCAACACTAGACCTATACTCCCCCATGGCAACAACTGGAGGGAGCTCAATAGACTGCATAGGGCTCTAGAGTTGGCTCTAGAGTCTCCATTAGGTTGATTTCATTCAATTACCCACTAGAATTTAAACTCTGGGGATTTCACCAGAAAGACAGATTTTTGTCTGTTTTGTTAGGCTGGATTTCCAGGGTCTTAGGTCCCTGACATAGTAGGCATTCAATAAACATTTGCTGAAATTAATGAATAACTGTTACCTGCCTAGCTCCTAAAAGTATGTTTCTGACAAATATTCCTAATATAGTTCTGGCTTCCCCTCAAAAACAAATTAATTAATCTTTATATTTAGCATAGGGCCTCACGCATAGAGAGCACTTTATTTGTTCACTAAGTTACTAACAGCAATTAGTTATCACTTATCAAGTACTTACTGTGTACTAAATACCATGCTTTATGCTTTCCATGTGTTCATTTAATCTCCCTAACACTCCTAATAAGGTAGATAATATTTTCCTTATTTTAGAGATGAGGAAAATGAGGCTTGATTAAGTAACTGGTCAATCAACTAATTATAGTACAGAATGAAGTAACTGTAACACAAAAATAAATATAAAAAGGGCTATGTGAAAGGTAAGAACAAAGTGCTACAGAAGAATTCAAAAGGAGAGTTCACTTCTAGTTTGGAAAGCGTAACATATTTAGGAAAGGTACATAAAGCAGGTAGCAGATCTTGAAAAACAGGCAAGATTTCTACAGGAAAAGTACAAAAAGGAGGTAGTCTGAGTGGAATGAAGGCTATGTGGATAAACGTTCAATGAAATAAGATTAGTAAGGCCTTGAATACCACACCGTATGGGTTATAATTTTACAATAAGGAGTCCATGAAGGTTCCTAAACTAAGAAGATGGACAAGATTGGATGGGTGTTTTAACATTTGCTGCAGAACTGTGGTAGGAAAGGTCATTAGAAGAGATTTGGAAGACTTCCAAGTTATAACATCTTAACAATTTATAATATATATATATTTTTTCTTTTTGGTATGTGGGTAGCTCCCTGACTGGGAATCGAACCCAGGCCGCAGCGCTGACAGTGCCAGCGCCGAAGCCTTAAGCCACTACACCATCAGGGAACTCCCTATAATATTTTTTGACATCCAGTAATTCACTGAATCCTCACTAACAGCATTAACAAATAGTATTATCCATATTTTCACTTTGAGGAGCCTGAGGCTTAGTAAGGTTAAAGACCACAGAATTAATACTCTTTGTGGGACCATGCTGTGAGAAAAGCCTACACAAAGCAATTTAGGGAAGACTTCAGTGACAGGATCACACAGTATCCAACAACTGTCACTACCGAAAGGGAAGAAAAGAGTTAGGAACCAAAGAATGATAAGGTTCCTGTTGTCTTACGCCCTAGTGCCTGGGGCAATGGTTCCACCAACAACAAAAATGCAGGAAAGCAGACCAAAAAGGGGTAGTGAGTTTAATGCCTGTGAGAGATACTTAGGTGCTGATTTATAGTTTAATGCCTCCTCTGCAAGTAGCTATTATGAATTTGGGGGGGGGGGGGGGGGTAAGGCTGAAGGAAACTAAAAGAAGAGATGGGATGAATTACTTCCTGACCAGAAGGAACTAGAACAAACTAGAAGTGGTCTTCAGTGTCCTATTTAAGCCCAGAGATAGTGGACAGTTCCAAATCTGGCAAATCAGTTGTTCAAAAACATCATAAAGAGATTAGATTCTTTCTATATTCTCTACGCTCACCTTTAGAACTGCCTGCTCTTATCAATTCTGCCTCAGGATCTCAGCATTACTAATGGCAATTTCAGAAAGGGTTCTTTCCTTTCCAGAGGCAGAACACAGACCTACATAGCCTATATTTTGGTTAGAACCTACTACTTGAGTAAGTGGCTCCTCTATTTACTAGCTCAGACCTTTTGAAAGTTACTGAGCCACACTGTGATTCAAATTCCTAAACTAGAACATAACAATCTGAAAATTAAATGAGTTATAATAACATTACAGCACTTAGTGCCTAGCGATAAGTTCTATATAAATGTTGAATTATTACTATAGCTTTCCCATCTCTTGCGCTCTCTCTCTTTTTTCTTTTTTAGGCTCTCACATTTTGATGATACCTGAGTTAAAATATAAGCTGGCAAAACAAACAAATAAATAAATAAATGCTGGCAAAAAAATATTAAAATAAAACCTGGCAAACCTCTTTTAAATAAAGAAGGTTTTTCCAGAAGTCACCCAGGCTTCCCCGCACATCTAATTAGCCAGAACTGTGTTACAAGTCCATGCCTAAATCAATCACTGCCTAGGGAGACAGAATTACAATGACTGGTTTAGAGTTTATATTAATCAAGACCTACCCCCTGGGGCTGGGGAGGAGCTGCCAGATTCCTGGTTAGCTAGGTGGCAGGAATGGTGATAAAACCAGATTAAGTTTTGAGAGGTTGTGGTCTCTGCTAGGGACAGTTAGAATAAATAACTTCCAGAGCTGCAAGAAAGATCACTTCCAAAGGGCTCTTAATGACAGTGAAATCATTATAAAGGTCTGTTAAGGCTAATGAAGTTTGGAAGAAGAGAACTAGCATAGAGCCCAGAGCTCAAGTAGGGTACACCTGAGAGGCGGTGAAATACAGCAGGTTCTAGATTCATGTAGGTGACACACAGGCCATATTAGTGTCCCCAGGACCCAAAGGGCCTAGATCACCAGCCTTAGACTAAGTCACCCAATCTCAAAGCCTCAGTTTAACTCATTTATAAATGAGAATAACCCAAACTACTTTGGATTCAATGTTAGGATTAAATGTATCCTTACATTAGTTTCATTCCCACAGTATAAGGATCACCCAAAAACAAAACAACAAAAACACAAATAGCTGGGCATTCAGAACAACAGGGTGGGATGGGAGAGGTACCCGAAATATAGATGGAGAAAAGAGGGGGCTGCCTGATTTCGCCTGACTTTAGACTAAAAATCCATGTAGGATCCTGATCAGTTTTGTTGCTCCAATGAAGAACTTGCCTTTTAAAGCTTACCAGAAAAGGACTACTTTACTGCACACCTTAAGTCTTCCAAGAGGTTTACGTACAGTAAAACAGATAAGAATTTTCATTTCTGGCTTTGCTGTTTATTAGCTGTATTATTTTCTCTGAGTTTCTCAATCTGTAAAACTGAGTAAATAGCTACCAAATTTATTTCACTGAACTTAATAAAACTAAACATTAGCTCCTTCCCTTTGAGGCACTAGTGCTCCTGAAACTGAAGACCAATACCAACTCTGTAACATAAAAGGTCCTAAATTTCTTCATTGATACATAAAGTTGAAGTTACAAAGGCAGGCCTATCTATCTTAGTGGAGGATTATGGAAACCAGAGTGCTTAAGAGAAAAGAACTAACATTACTGAAGGTGGAACAGAATCTGTTCTGATATTTATAGAGCCCTTACTAGGCTTCCAACACTGTGTTATCTTTAGTTAGTCCTCAAACATCTTGATAAAACTGCCCCCTTCCCTCTTTCTAGAGTAGGAAATGGAAGGCTCAGAAAGGAAAACAAAACAAAACAAAACAAAAAACAAACAAACAAAAAACCCCAAACATTTATTGTGGCTGTGCTGGAAGCTTTTCATATGTATTACTGCATTTGACATCTAAGTGACTTCTCTGGATGAGAGCTAGGAAATGGCAGGCAGGATTATAATACCAGATCTGATTCTACAGTCATTGCCTTGCAGCTCAAGGGAATAATTTGTTTCCTCAGAATCAAGGATCTTAACAAAACTCCTTTCAAGTCTCATTTAGTTCCTAGCCAAACACACACAAACAGTAGTTGGGGCTCGCAATTCAATATGCAGTTTTTCAATTTTGTCCAGGCTAAAGATTTCAAACTTGGACCCCCTAGCAAAAAAACAACAACAACCACCCACCTTTACAACTTTGCCTAGACCCCAGGGTTAAAGGCTCTGGAGTGATCACCGCGGTTTAGTCACTGTGTGACCATAGTCAAGTTACCTTACTTGTCTAAGACTCACTTTCCTTTACTGTAAAATACAGGGTAACAGAATCTATCTCATTCGGTTGTGCATATTTAGTAAAACGTGACATGTAAAGCAGTCAAAACAATGTCTGCACGTAAGAAGAGCTTAGCAAATTTTACATTTTTTACTGCTGCAGAGGAAATACCACTAACATTTCTGTCCCTAAGTCCAAAGGCTTCACCATCGCCGCCTCTCTGAGGACAAGCCTTGCCAGCGGGAGTCCCTTCAGAAAGAGCAACAGGTCGCTCCTTTTCTCCTAACCACAGCCATGCCCAGAAACGTGAAGTGCCCGACCTATATATGGCCACAAGGTCTTGGCCTTTGGTTTTCTACCACTACGAAGGCTGTCATTCTAAATCCAACCGAACCACCCCATTTTCGCCTCGGCTCGGCAAGTTCCCCCGGCCCTCAGCGACCGAGGCTGTCTTTAGCGTAGCTGCCCTGGGTTACGGGCCTGGAGTTGGCTCGCCTGGCGTCCCATGACCAGAGAGGACTCTAAACGCGACGTAGACAGGATCTCCCTGAATTCCGGGGAGACACTGAATCCAGTCAAGATGCGCGTCGGTCAAACACAAGCCTGGGTGAGGCTCCCTCAGCGCCACCCCGGCCTACGACTGGAGCCCGTTCCCCAGCCCGAGTCTCGGCGAAGGCCGAAGGGGTGGCTCCAGTCTAGCCCCAGGATACGCCTGGGCTCCGGCCCAGGGCCACCACGTGGGGGCTCTAGGCGTGGCGACGTGTTCCCTGAACCAGCCCCCGAAGATGCTCCCCGCATGGGCCCTAGCCGGCCCCAAACTGGCCTGAGCAGCACTCCCGGCCTGGCTTCTCCCACAAACCTATTTGGAGGGTACCCAGACATCCTCTGCAGACTGGAGACAGACTGTCGCCAGACCCCAAACCTCAAAACGGCCTCAATTCGAGTTCCCAGATGCCTGGTTCCCTTACCCATCGCGGCTCCGCTCGCTCCTACGCGGCGGCGGCGGCGGCGGCGGCTTCAGCGGCAGCTTCAGCAGACAATATGGCGGACCCGCAGGACGGCAACCCGAAACGGACAAACCACTTAACTTTCAACCCCGGGAAGAAACGAGCTCTCAGCCCTCAGTTACACTGAGGAACTCTCTTAAAGGGACCGCAGCTACTAAAGGCGGGGAATAGGGATGGGATATGAAAGGGGTGGGTGGAGAGAGGCTGGGAGGTATACCTACTAAAGAAAGACTGCCTAGGAGTTCTCAACTTTTTTTGCCTCTATTTCCTCTTTATAGTGAGGGCTCCTCCACTGGAAACGCTTTCCCCTAGAAAATAATCCTCACTTTTGTAGTTAGTCAATCATAGAACCAGCTGGATATAAATAAGGAATCATCTGAAGAAGGGAAATGACATGCTTAAGGATACAGAGGTAAGGAATTAAAGAAGTCGAGAGTAAACAGGATTAGTTTTATTGGGAGATAAAAAGTAGAAAAATAATAAAACTGGTGCAGTGCTTTATAGTTGACAGCTATGTCATTTATCATCACAGTAAGCTGAGGGCAGTGATTGGTCCAGTTATTGTTCATGCCTATCTCCAGCACCTAGTACAGTATCTGGCATATGCTCCATAAATAATTTTTGAATGAATAAACAAAACAAATAGGCCTGTAAGTTACATAAAGCTTGGAAAATGATCTCCCTTTTTAGAGATGAAGAAATTGAAGCTCTGAGTATTCATGTGTCTTTTGAATTATGGAATTTATGACTGGTACACATTTTGGATGACAGGTCAGTCCTCCTGTCCCCTAATTCAACTCACAGAGGAAGGCTATGTTTTCAAGTCACTAGTCCCAAGAGGGCGCTGCCTTTTAGAAGCCGAATGAGGGACTTGTCACAACACATTGCCAACTCTAGTTGTGTGGGGCCATTAAGGGAAAACAACTCAAAAAAACCAACTCTTGGCTGCCTCCTGCTCTTGGGTCAGCCCACTCCACATCTCAGAGTGTACTTTCTTTTACTAATAAACTCTTTTATCTTTCTATATTTTCTCACACACACGCCAACTCTTAAACTTCAGGGTCAGGGAAGAATGTACTATAATTTCTCTTTCTGCTGCCCCTGCACAACATCAGACCTCTTCATTCTCTCCTGGTCTATTTTGCCTGCCTCTTCACTTATTTCCTGCCTCCAGGCTCTCACATTCACACTATCTCTTTAAAAGAAGATACCTTATAACGTCACTCCTCTATTTAGCAACTTCCTACCGTCTGCCCTTAGGTAATGGCCAAACATTTCAATCTGACACACAGGCTAGTCCTTACTGACTTCTTGGGTTACTCCTCACCAGGCAACCCAGGCTCCATCCATATTTGGGGAATCACTTTCCCCTGGATATGCTATCTTCTTTTGTGCCTTTGCATATGCTGTTCCTTCCCTTGGAATGTAGTGTCCTGCCTCCAGCCTTGACCATGTGGTAAACTAGTCACTTTCAAGGCTCTTTCTCACCTCCTTGAAAAAGCCTGTCTTTATGGACAGAATCAGGATATCTGTTCTCTCTGCTCCCAGTGCCCTAGACACACATTTTCCTCAGTACTGAGCACCCTAATTTGCTCATAAGGTGTGTCTCTCTCTCTCAGGGTTGTCTATGGAAGAGATAATACTGTAGACAAAAAAAGGGACACTGTTATAAATCTAACCAAAAGTGACCTCACAGGGTGATGTGATCATAAATTCCTATCTGGGCAGGTCTTGGTGGGTAGTTATGCTTCAGGCATACCACTTATTATGTAAAAGGCTTATCTTTTGCCTTAAGCAAGCCCAGTCCATTTTGTGCATCTAGGTTAACACACCTTTGAAATGCCAGAGTAAACCTCTTTTTAGAACCCTTTGGAGGCAAAACCAGCCTCAAGGGAGCTTTTAGCTGTCTTGTAACTTACTTTCTCCTACCTTCATGCAATCTTATGTTCCCTCCTTAATTCCAAATGCATAAAAGAAACTGCAAAACTGCCATTCTCCGGAGCAAATGAGATCTTGCTTATAAAAATTCTCTACAGGTTTAGACACCCTTATGTCAACAGTTATCTTCCTCATCTTTGTACTTGTCCCACTGACTTAGCACAATGCCTGCCTCAATAGAAGCACCAAAAACATTTGGGTTGCAGTGCCTGTTTCCCATATACCCCTTGTACTCATCTGCATATTCAATGGCCAAAAAGGACCAATAGAACACTGGCAGAGTAGATGAGTGAGTGGCTATAACTGTCCTCTCCTCCTACCCGCTGAGCTATGCCTCATAGGAGCCAGGTAGCCCTCCAAGCAGCTTCATTTCCACTTAGTCTTGCTCACAAACCCTCCCTAGCCTAGAGCCATTGGTCCTCCCTGATCCAATCCCTGCAGACCATTCTAGCTCCACCCCATCCCTGTCCAACTTTCCTTATCCTTCCTGCTCTAGGAACCACATTCTGCTTACTCTCCTCAAATATACCAGGATGTTTCAAATCTCTGTGCTACTGCATGTGCTCTTTCCCCTCTTGTCCATCTTAAGTGGCTGATATAACTCAGGCTACCCCCTCCTCCAAGGAGTCCAGAGAGCATTAAACATTCTTTTCCTTGTGCTACTCTGTACCTTGTGTTACACCCATCCCGGTGTAGTATTACTTGTCTCTGTGTCTTGGCATCCTCACCACCTCATCTCAAAGCCTGGCACCAAGCAGGATCTCAGTGACTGCACACTGAATCAGAACATCAAACCAGTATAGCAGTGTCATCTTTTGGAGGGTTTTTTTGGCCCAGCTCTACCTCCTAGCTGTTACCTTGGACAAGTCACTATAGTTCTGAGCTCATTCTTCATCTATAACCTAGGAGTAACAGCCCCTACCTCCAAGGGGTGTCATAAAAAAGTTGGATTAAGACAAGGCCTATAAGAATCTGGTACACAGTGAGCATTCAGCCAGCAGTAGCTATCACTGCTACCATGACCTCTGATGCTTGTATCTTCTTTCCAACGGAGAAGGCAAAGCCCATAGGAGCTCCAGAAGCCACAAGTGGGCTTCCTGGCCCAGAATCTCACACTTCTGCACTAACAGACAAGAAGAACAGAAAGAAATACAGGACACAGACTTATTGGGAGTAAAAAAATAGGCCTTTTTTTCCCCTCATAATCACATCAATTATCAAAGAAACAAACAGTATGTAACAAAAATACAAATCTCTGGTGTGTTTTTTTTGTTTTTTTTTTCCCCTCACTCATCCCTCCCCAAAAGCCCCTTCCCAGGGAACCCCTGGCTGCAGCTGGATGCTGTCCCTAGGGTTGCCTTGGGGCTCAGGAGAACCGGTGGTCCAGGTCCCTCTGGGGGCTGGCCGAGTATGAGTAAGCCTTGCCCAATACCAGGCGGTCCCGCAGCAGTTTGAAGAAGGCATAGTAGTTGCTGAAGAGAATGAGTGCCAGTGAGATGGTCTGGTACCACTTTTCGGACGACATTAAGGAGTACAGCTGGTAGACAATGACAGCACCCTCCAGCAGCAGAAGGATGTTGAGGATCCGCAGGGGTTTGCTGAAAAAGAACTACCCAGGAAAGAGCAGGTGTGGGCTGGAAGTATGCTCCTGAAACCTCCCTCTTGGATGGGCTGGGTGAGCCAGTGAAGGGGCAAGCTCTTGGGGCCCCATGCTGACATAAGTGGGGGGGGGGGACTTCAGAGAGCTGGGCACAGACTTTGCCAACCCTCTGCCTTTGCTTATGGTGCTCCTTCTGTCAAGACTACTGCTTCCCACAAAGATCCTGTTCAACTTCTACCTACTTCAGTAAGCTTTTCTTGAGGTCTTGCTTGCTCTCAAACTTTTTCTGATCTAAAATCAACACCTTTTTCTATGTAATCCTCCTGGGTACTGTAAGGCCTGATTAGATTGGAATCTCATGATATAGGCAATGGAAAGCTATTATAGCCTCTACAGCCTGAGTCACCCATTAATCACTAGTTAGGCCAGAAGCTTCCTGGGGACACTTCACTCTTACCTGGTGTTTACAAGGCAAGTAGAGTCTAGGAACTCAAGAAAAAATTTCTGATCAGTTTCAAGAGTGTAGGAGCCAACGTATCTAAACCTCAAGAGCTGCTTACAGAATGGGAGAAGTGGCAGGAAATGGGAGTCCAAGAGACCAGCATGCTAGGCTCAGCTCTGGAGCTGACAGGTCACAGGACTTTAAGCAAGTCCCTTCCCTATCTGGGCCTGAGGTTTCTCTACTATGAAATGAAGAGATCACCCAGATCAATGATTTCACAAATTGTGTTCCTTAGAATCCCAGGTCTGAGGAGGTCTTTATAGTACTAAAGCAGTGGTGAGTGGGAAGTGAAAGGCGTTCCAACCTTTCCAAAGAGAGCAGTGCCATGAGGTTCTATATATTGGCCTTCAGTCCATGACTGTGTTGGAGAAAGAATTTTGATAGTAAAATAAACAAAATGGAGGCTACTAGCCTAGGTGATTTTAAGCAGCTCTTTCCATAGTGTCATTACCACCAGTTTCCAAGTTTCCCGGTAAGGCATCCTTGAACAAGTTAAATTCTCTAAGCTGATTTTGGTATCTGAAAATGGGGGAGCCCTGGCATTTCTCCCATACACAAGGTTCTGGTACAGACTGATGGAAGGGTGCATGGGAAGTGCTTACCACAGTGCCTGGCACACAATTAGGGATTCATGATAGTTATTAGTTTCATACTAAGAACCCCTCCTTTTATGTATCATCTTTCCTGCCTCTACCCAATGTTTCCCAAGATCTGCTACCAAGTAAGCTGCAGTTGTATGTAAAGTGGCGGTCATTTGTATGGCTGGTCTTGTGCTGCATGTGTGCACTGCCTTCCTTTGGATTTGGGAAATACTGAAAATAGCTTTCTCTTGCTATGACATCACTTTCCTGCCCCTCTGATCCTTCTGCCCTCTAGATTAGGCCCCACCCCTCCTTCCCAGGGAA
The DNA here is from genome assembly GCA_004026885.1 of Lyroderma lyra. NCBI lineage: Eukaryota > Metazoa > Chordata > Mammalia > Chiroptera > Megadermatidae > Lyroderma > Lyroderma lyra. The sequence continues at coordinate 272,734 of PVJL010001109.1, read as the reverse complement.
AAAGACTCACGTGGAACCGGAAGTGGGAGACGTCGGAGGGAATGGCCACATTGTAGTGGCCCACTGCTTTGTAGACATTCTTGCTGTGCTTCACCAGCACGCCCTGTGGCCACATGCATTCTTCAGTCCACCTGGAGGCACAGCCCAATAGTGCACTTTATGCCCAGCTCACCCTCAAAAGGGGATACCAGAAGACTGGGAATGGGGTGACCCCAGGGCTCTACTCCCATTTCTATCACTTAGACACAATGACTTTCCTTTTCTGTGTGCCAGTTGCCTTCTCTGTAAAATGAGGTAAGAATCGTGAGAAACTCATTATACTGGGAGTCACAAAGTCTAGCTAGGCCTGACATTAATATCTGAGGGACTGTCAAGAAAACTCTCTAAGTTTTTTCTTCATCTGGTCTCACCTCTAACTTCCAACTAGTCCATCACACAGCTGCCTAAATGGTCTTTGTAAAGTATCAAGCTGACCCTGACTATTTTCCACTGAAAATCTTCCAAAGCCTGTCCAGTGCTCTTGGGATCAAGTCTCCAAGTTTGGCCTTTTATGACTCCCATGACACAGCTCATGCTCAAGCCATTCAGAACTGTTTCTAGGGAGTTCCCTGGTGGTGTAGTGGCTAGGCTTCGGAGCTTTCAATGCTGTGGCCTGGATTCGATTCCCAGCCAGGGAACTACCCCCCACCCCCCCCAAAAAAAGAACTGTTTGTAGTTCCTTCAGTGTACCTCTCCCTTCTACTAGACTGGCCTTCCTGATGCCTTCCTTATCCTCTGACAAGTTCTTTTGTCACGGTTGAACACCCAGGATCTTCCAGAAAGCCTTTCTCAAACTCCCCACAGAGTTCAGCATCCTTTAACTCCCTGAACCCTCTACTACTGGTCCACTTTCTCCAATATTTTGTCACTTATTTATTTCCCTGTATCCTTTACTCAGCTGGGAGCCCTGGAGGGAAGGGACAGTGTCCAATTCATCCTTGTGTCCTTGGAGGATGCCACAAGGCCCAGCATAGACAGGTTCCAGTGAGCAAGGGAATGAGGTAATGTGACTAGTGAGCTTTCTTCCCATGTTCTGTGAGATCTTCCAGAAACTCCAAGGGTCTCGGGCCAGAGGACTGAGAATCACTGTCTATAAGCAGCTCAATATCCTGATCCTGCCTTGCTGATTCATTTCAAAAACAGTTACAATATGCTATAACATAGATGAACCTCATAGACAATATGCTGAATGAAAGGATCCAGACCCAAGATTTAATTTATATGAAATTGTAGAATAGGCAAAATTAATCAATGGTGAAAAAAAAAGTGGAAAGACGGTTGGGGTAGATTAGGGGGTGGTCACTGGGAAGGGCCATGAGGAAATTTTCTGAGAGGCTGCAAATGTTCTGTATCTTAATGGGAGGTGGGTTACGTGGGAGTGTATGCCTTGATCAAAACTGAAAGAATTATACATTTTAAGATCTGTACATTTCATTGTATATATTTTTTACTTGAAAGAAAAAAACTATACACACACAAAAAACCAAAAAATTTGCTGTGGACCTATTATAAGCCAGGCAGTCTGCCAGCAGTGAGGAGATGTCTCAGCATTTGCCAAGCAAGAACACTGACCTCTTCCAGGAGCTTCAGTCCTGGAATGATGGCAAGCAACTAAGAAAACACAGCAGAAAGTGTTAGGTGCAATGATCATGATGCTATGGGATTACAGGAGCACAAGAGAGGGGCACCAAACCCATCCAGCCTGGGTGGTCAGAAAAGTGTTCCTGGAGGAAGCAAAGTGCTAAAAGATGATTAAAAATTAATCAGGAAAAGAAAGTTAGAAAGGGAATTCCAGGAAAAACATGCATCATGTCCAAAAGCCTAGATAAAAAAAGTACATATAGAATTTGAGAATGTGAAGAGATTTGGCCTGGCTAGGGCAAAGTATGAGCTGGGGCATGGCAAGAGGCAGAAAGGACTGGCAGGACCCAGTTCATCAGGTGGAAAGCCATGTGAAGGAGCCTGGATCTTATTCGTGGACTGTGGTGAGCTATGGACAGGTTTATCCCCATTTTCAGCGATGTTCTATCTTTCTACTCCACCCCTCCCTCAGAGCCCTAGACTAAGCCAAAGCCCCCTTTTGGCCCACTTGGCAATGCCCATCCCCTTTCCTGGACCATGTGTCCAAAGGCTGAGATGGACACTGACTGGCACAAAGTGCCAAGACCAGGAGGCTTGGCTGCTGTGGCCTCCGTTTGCATTTCTGCTTCTCGGTGGACCTACCTCTACAAGCCTGTCCAAAGGGTCTCTTCTCTGCCAAGGACTTATACTGGGCCCAAGACTCACATGTGATTCAGACATGGTCCCAGCCTTAAGGAGCTTCCAGTTTAATGGGGCAATTCAGGCAGAAAAATTAGTATAACCTGGGTGAAAAGCATTGTGGCGAGGGCTGCAGAAATGCTAGGCATCATGAAGGATAAGCCAGGAAATGGAAAGATAGATAGCCTCGCACCTCAGGACTCCTAAGAAGGGTGAATTCTGCCTTTGCTCTGTGTGCAATGCCATCCTACAGCTGGGCCTCTTTTGTCCCACTCATCCTATTTCTGTACACAGATATTACCCTACCAGACTGTGAACTCCTCAAGGATCTTGTCTGAGTCATTTCCTCCCTGGGCCTTTCCTTCCCTGGTCAGGGTTCACTGTTAGCTAACACAGCATCATATCCTGTTACCAGACTGATGCTTCTGAAAGCACACCTTGGAAAAGGTCCCTCCATTGTTTAAAATCCTCCACAGCTCCCCTCTGCATATAGGTTAAAGCCAAGCTCCTTTGTCTAATACATAGTACCAGGCCTGGTATGAATTAGGTAGAAATAAATGTCTGCTCAAAGAGCAGATAACCTAATGACTGAATGGATGAGCAGTAAGCAGATTAAAGGAATGAAGCAATGTATGAATGCAAGAGCAAGTCAATGAGTGAACAGTGAAAGAGAAATGAGTTTATGAAATGAGAAATGAGTCTATGAATCTACCACCTGCCTCCCTCCTATCTCCAGTGCAGTGCAAGTCACCTAAGAACAAAGAACATGCCCATCTTGGGCCCTGCCATACCCAACTCTGGCCACAAGGCCTAGATACAAAATATGTTCAATAACTGTTTGCTGACTGAATGAATGAGTTGATGAGCGAGGAGGTGAGTGACTCCAGACACTGGCCAGGAGGGCTGGGGTTGAGTAGAAAAGGGCAGGGCAACTCACGGGTGCTGCAGTACGTTGGAGCATAGCGCTGGGTCCACCTTCTGCCAGCAGCCCAGGTGGGCAGCGGCCTTGTGCAGTAGATCGCAATAGCTGGCAGGGAGCAGGTGCTGCATGAGGATCACTGAGGTGCTGATGGACACCAGTAGGAAGAGCTCGCAGGACCAGCGTTTGTCATAGTAATGTGTGTTCTGGGGGCAGCAAGAGGTGGGTAAGGCCTGGAACATCCATAATAGCCTCACTCCCTCCCCCTTCCCTGATTCTATCTGCTTTGGTGATCAAAACAGTCCTGGAAAGAACTAAGGGTGATCTGAAACCAAGGACTGAAGACCTAACAAAGAAGGCTTAATCATGGGCTTAAACTCTGTGTCCACTACTTAGTTTTCTACAAATAAAAACTGCTCCCACTGCTCACTACTCTGAGCCACATTACAGGCTCCAGGGTCCAAGAGACAAAAGTTCCAATCTTGGCTCTTGCTGCTTATTAACTATGTGACCTTGGGCAAGTCATTTCATTGCTTTATGCTCTAGTTTCCTCATCTGTTAAATGAGGATAAGAGTAACCACCAATCACCTGTGAGAAGCATTTAGAGGATTAGAATACTCATGAAAGCTCTAGCATGTTGTAGGTGCTCAAAAGACTTTAAGATCTCTCAACCTCAAACCATTCAGTGCGTTGCAGCCTTGGAGAAATGCTTTAAGTCTACACACAGTCAGCTAGGGAGGTACCTTCCCAGAAGGCCATATAGAGCACAGGTTTTTAGAATCACTCAGATCTGGATGAATCCTGACTTCCCTACTTAATAATAAAGCAGGATATTGTGACATCCCTGTGCCAAAACAGCCAAATTGAAATACAAGTCACTACTCTTTGTCATCAAGTATTATGAACAATATCCCCCACATTGACTGGCTGACCTTGGGCAGGCCACTTCCTTGTTCTCTCCACTCTAAAACGGAGGCAACAGTTCTCTAGCCCTCAAGAGAATATTCAGAATTTCATAAAAATCAGTAGTTATTTATGCAAGTAGGAGGGCTCCTGTGGGGGAGGTAGCAGGGTAAGGCCCCAGGCAGGCCATCTCTCTTCCTGGATTGAGCTACGCACCTTCACAAACCACACAGGCACAAAGGCCACATAATAGGCACTCAGCATGGAGCTGACCAGCACTTCCTTCATGCGCCAGTTGAAGTCCATCTTGAGGAACTCCACCTCACTGCGGATGAGGCTGGGTGACAGGCAGCAGGCATGGGTGGGCATGGCGTCTGGGCCATACAGCTGTCGTGTGTGCTGCTTCCATGTCTCCCGTAGTGTCAACAGGTAGTCCCGGCTCCGTGCCAGGCCACTGACAGCCTCCCTGGGACCCATGGAAGCCATGTGGCTGAAGAGGTTTGTCTTGCGGAGGTCACAGTTCAGCTGCAGGAACGGAATGTACATCCCAAACCTGCTGGGGAAGACAGTGGTGAGGGCAAGCCTGCCCATGCGCAGGATCCCAACCCTCAGCCACTGAGGGAACCCTTCCTTATTCCCTGGGCCTTAGCTTTCCTGGCTACTGTGAAGGGAGAATTTACTAATCCTTCTATCCATCCAATCTCTTATCCAATGCTCAGTCACTGAACACATCAGCATTGAGTGCGTGCTTAGCATTAAGGATGTAGCACCAAGCAAGATGTGAGTCCTTGCCCTCAGTCTGGTGCTGACTAACAGTAATTAAAACAGCCCACAGTTATTGGGCACAGCCTATGTTCCAGACACTGTACTAAGTGCTTTAGGGGCATTGTCTTCTTTTTTTTCTTCTAAGGAAACTGTGCATTAGCTACTGTTATTTTGTGTACTTTTCAACTGAGGAAGCTGTAGCTCAGAGAGGTGAAGTAAATTCCCAAAGGTTACATAATTAGTAAGGAAGTAATAGAACTGGGATTCAAACTCTGAACTGCCTGGTACCAAAGATCAGGACAGATACTCAACAAATACTATGAATAATTAATTAATCTGAAATGTATACAGTATCACAAAAGAGAGATATAAGTTGTTACGAGTAAATGTGCAGCTCAGGCACAATATTTATTGTCCGTCTATTATGTGCACACAGAAATGGGCCCTTGAACAGTACAAATCCCTTCTCCTGAGCAGTACCCTCATGTTAAGGCTGGAGCTAATTAGTCAAGGGATGTTTTGAGTGTCTGGCTGGTATCATCTGAGGACAAAGCTAGACAAATTCATAGCCCAGAAAGATAGATAATTGTGAGAAGTGGGTAAGTGCTGAGCACAGTCCATACAACGTAGTTAATGCTTTTTACAGGCATTCCTTTTTGTAGCTTGGGGCCTCTGAATTTCCTCAAGTCCTCAGACACAGACCAGAAGGGTCCCTGGGCTGCACCCAGGAGTTAAGCCCAATGAAAAAGTTACACTTTCTTATCATCAGTAATTTCCTCTTTTCTTGTTTTCTGAGGTTTCAAGAAGGGAAACATGAGTGTCCCTTGGGTGAACAATTTGCCTCTTTTTGAGTTTTTGCTTTCTGGTCTATAAAATGGGGGTGCTACCATTCTCCTCCGGGTAAGGTTAGGAAAGATAACTTAGAAAATTGTGGTTGACAGCATAATCTTTGGGGTCAAACAGGCCAGGATTAAAATCCCAGCTCTATCACTTACTAGTGCTGTGATTTAGGACAAGTTATTCAACCTCTATGAGCCTCAGTTTCCTTAACTTGCTTTAAGTCACAGAGCTTTCATTGATTCTCTATGCTCACCCAGGCATTACGCTAGTGTTTTCTTAAATACTGTTTTAATCTTTGCAATAACTCCCAGCATGGTGCCTAGCTCAGAACAGATGATCAATACAATTTTGTGTAGAAAAAAAAATAGGCCAGTGAGATTCTGCAGGACAAGAAAGAAGACTGAAATAGGATTCCAAAAACACTCTTCATGATACCCTGTGGGAATGAGTGGGTGGGGCACCTACAAGAACACAGGAGGGATTTGGAGTCAAACTTAAGGGCAACAATCTCAAGAATCTCCGTGGCTATGGCTCTAAGAAGAACTGTAGATACAATTAAATGATGTGGTAATAGCAAGTGACTGCTCTGACAGGTCATAAATTAGAAGAAACTTCACATGCAAGAAATCATAGCAGATTCCCTCTCATCCTTTCCACCCAAGACATGACAGTAGAAAACAAATCTGTATCAGCAAAAAGGAATGGGAGTGGGGGTTACCAGTACACAAGTGATTTTGACAAATTTAGAAAGCAGACGGAAACACGTTGACAAATGAGGAAGGAAGCCATTGTTTAGAGTAGTAATGTCTAACAGAAATGTTATTTAAATTTTTCTAATAGCCCACATTAAAAAATAGATAAAATTAATTTTAACACTCTATTTTACTTAACACAATATATGCAAAATATTATTTCAACATACAATTATGAATGAGATGCTTTACTTTTTTTTTTTTGGTACTAAATCTTCAGACTCCACTGTGTATTTTACACTTACAGCACTTCTCAATTCAAACTAGTCTATTTTAAGTGTTCAGTGACTGGTGGCTAAAAGCTACTTAAACTGGATGGCGCAGTTCTAGAATATGCCATGAAAGGGTTGCACTAGGTGTAGAAGATTATCTGCTCAGAGTTTGAAATGGGCACATTTTATAGAGGGCAGAAGTAAGAAGAAGGGCGGAACAAATGGGATCAAACAAAGGTCTGTATTTATGTATAAGAGTCATTCCTTTTATTCTCTTAACACTGCTCACACAACCCACCTTAAAGGATTTTTCTTAAGAAACTGAATAGTGTCTGAGGAGAACTGAGGTCTCTAATAGGGTCATGCTAGAGTAACACTGCACCCAACCCCCCTTCTGATGACTATTAATAGCACCTTACTTTATCATCCTGTAACAGTTTGCCAGTCAGTGTGCTCTGCCCATGTACTCAGAATTCCCAGTCAAACCTCCTATTCACATATACAACGGCAAAGGGGAAAAAAAAGCACTCCATGCTACTCAGCCCTTCATTTTTAAATATAAATAACCAACCAAAGAAACCAACTGTGTTTAGAAAACCAGCAACATGAAACAGAAAAATTGACCTCAGTGAAAAGACTAAATTGAGGCAACATAAGAGATTTTTAAAACAAGAACAGAATGCTATGAGAAAAGAAAATAATAATCAGAAAATAAGAAAGAGAACTTGGAGATGAAAAATATGAATTACTGAAAAAAACTGGAAAATAAAAAATATTCAATAAAAAAGCTGGAAGATAAAGTCAAGGAACTTTCCCTAAGGCAAAGTGAAAAAAAAGGGAGAAGAGATAAAGACAGAGAAAGAGAGAGAAAGAGGAAAGGGAGAGGGAGAAAGGAAGATAGATGAGAAAAATATGAGAGAAAATATAAGAGAAAAAGATGCTACAAGGTCTACCTTCTGATGAACAGAAGAAGTTCCAGAGAGAACAGAAAAAATGGAAGGGAATATATTATTAAAGAAATTTAAAAAAAATTTCCTTAAGCTGAAGAAATACCTAAATCTCCAGGTTAAAAAAGTCAGAGTGTTGGTAAGATTAATGAGAAAAGTTCCACACCAGACACATCTTGGTGAAATTTCCAATGATCAAAAGATAAACAGAATATCCCTAAGAGCCTTCAGAAAGACAAAAAAAAAAAAGTAATCTACAAAGTAACAGGAATCAAACTGGTGTTGTCTTCTCATTAGAAACACTGGATGCTAGAGACAATGGAGTGATATCTTAACAATTCTAAGAGAATATAAATTTGAATTTAGAACTCTACATTCAGTGAAACCATCAAACAAGTGTAAGGGCAGAATACAGACATTTTTAGACATGCAAAGACTCAGAATGTATATACCTCCCATGTACCCATTGTTAAGGAAATTACCTGATAATGTACTCCATCAAAATAAGGGAGAAAACCAAGAAAGAGGAGGACATGGGATCCAGGAAACAGTGGATCCAGCCCAGGAGGGCAGCGTAGGGAAGTCCCAGGCTGAGAGCTGTACAGCAGGCCTAAAGAGCAACCACTCCAGACTGGAGCAGGAGGATGGAGGGTTCCAGGAGGATGTCTTTGGGGGAGGGGGGATGAACTCCAGGCAACAGGTATCATGACTGAGAGGCTGGATAAACTTGAGGATATGCTGAAGGCCCATCATTCTTTTGTTAACAAGAAAAAAGAAAGGCAATTAGAAATTCCAAGAAAAATAAAAAGCTGCATAAGAAAGTTATAATCTAAATATGAAGCAAACTAAAATGACATAATTTTAAGCAAGATGGAATGTAAGAAAAGAGAAACCATTTGACTTTGACACTAGAACATTTTTTTTTTAAGAGGCCCAAGACTGTAACTCAGTAGTAACTCTGGAGAAGGAATGTCATCTATGCATACCACTTGGCCCTACAGTGAATGATATTTTCATATTCAAAAATAACATCAAGGCTGCTTACTGGTATTTAATGTTCAGAATTAGCCTTAGACAAAGAATGAAAAACTTAAATGTGGTTATATATAAGAATGTGAATATCAAGCTTGACAATATAAAAGAGTACATTTGCCAGGAAGTGAGATCAGGAAGAGGAAAGTAAAAGTAGATGGGTAGGGTTCCTAATATTCTCGTGTTACATAAAAGGGAGTAAGATACTGACTACTGCCGATGGAATAAAAAATACAGGCATGTTCATATTACTGAAAAAGACAACCAGTAGGAAACCCAAAATAGTAAGTTATCAAACTCTGGAAACTGCAGAGATGGAAGGGTGAATTAAATCTTTACCAGTCATTGCACGTGTGCTTGTATGCATATGCATTTGTGTAAGGCTTAAATATGCAAAGAACATTTAGTTCCAGGATATACAAGAAACCAGAAATATTGGTGGCTACCTCTGGGAAAGGAAACTGAGTAGCTGGGAAACAGGAGTTGGGGGAGACTTTTTTATTCACATTCGTTCCTCTTTTTTGAATTTTAACTATATAAACCTATTATCCCAGCTATGAAATCGATACATTTTTGAAAGGAATAAAGGTATAAGGATATAGAATTATGGAGGTAACTTGAAAGACACTTATAACCAGAAGTAATGACAGAGATTGCTTTTGAGAAGTGGGACTAAAATTTGGTGGGTGGGGTTGGAGACTATCTTTCATTATAAGCTTTATACTGGACTTGACTTTTTTATGCAGTACATGTATTATGTCCATAAAAATTTAAAAATTAAGAAAAAAAGCAGAATATGAATCTTGCGTGATGTCTATATCCAAGGGGAATGGACTTAGCAAACAGTAAACACAAAGCGTCAAATTAAGGCAACTGTTGACAGTTTTAATCAGTACACCATTTTGGAGGTCCATTTGTTAATATACATCAAAAACGTAAATGGACATACCTTTTGGTGCAGTAATTCTGGGAACATTGTACAAAAATATTAGACAAACATGCCCAAAGATGTATACAAAAGAATGTTTCCTGCTTCATTGTTTCAAAGAGGGAGAAGCTAGAACTTAAAAATCTACCAACAGAAGACAAAACAAATTGTGAAAAATCTACACAACGGAATACTATGAGGTCATTAAAGAAATGAGGAAGACCCATGCTGTAAATAAGGATATGCTGTAAATAAATAATCATTTTCTAGGGGAATGAGAGTATTGCCATTAAAAAATATTCAAGTTATGTGATTGTGTGAAAAATGTAATAAATTGTACAATATCATATATAACAGCAGGTGTTCAACCTTTTGGCTTCCCTGGGCCACAGTGGAAGAACTGTCTTGGGCCACACATAAAATACACTAACACTCTCAGGATCCCTGCTGGAATGGTCACCATCTCCATACCATCCTTTCACTAGTAATCCCTGCCCCAGGCTGAGCAAGCACAGGAGGAAGTTCCTGGCAAAAACCAGGAAGTTAGGAGGCACAAGAAGCCCACCAGTTTAAGCCAGTTCCTAAGGCCTGTGCAGTAAGAATTACAACAGCCTTCATTTCACCTGAGCCTCATTATACCATCATTGTAATATCATACATATGCCCGGAAGTTCATTAATATCATTTAACAGACTGAATTCTGGGATGAAACATGTGCAGTTAGAAAAGGTGGGAGTTCCCTGGTGGTGTAGTGGCTTAGGGCTTCGGCCAGGGAACTACCCACATACAAAAAAAAAAAAAAAAAAAAAAAAAAAAAAAAAAAAAAAAAAAAAAAAAAAAAAAAAAAAAGGTGATGTAATAGACGCCCTGTCAATTAAAATTGTCAATCAAGAGACCCCATGCCCAGAGAGGTGTATCCCCTGTAAGGAAAAAGGAAATACAAACTGCCAATGCCTCAGTAGTTAGGACCCTTGAGTCACTCTCTTGCTCAGGCCCGCTCCTACTTCTTTGGTGTGTACTTTTTACTTCTAATAAACTACTCTTTCACCACTTAAAAAAATACACTAACATTAACAATAGCTAAAAAAAAAAGTCACAAAAAAAAATCTCATGTTTTAAAAATTTGTGATGGGCTGCATTCAAAGTTGTCCTGGGCCGCAGATTGGACATGCCTGATATATAATATATTCCCATTATTTATTTATTTATTTTTTGCCTTTTGGTATGTGGGTAGCTCCCTGGCTGGGAATCGAACCCAGGCCGCAGCACTGACAGCGCCAGCGCCGAAGCCTCAAGGCACTACACATCAGGGAACTCCCCCATTTTTGTTTTTAAAAAAAGTGTATGTGTGGTGTGATCTTGCACAGAAAAAATATGGAAAGATATGCTGTAAATAAATAATCAATTTCTAGGGGAATGGGAGTATGAGATTTCACTTTATAAAAATCTTCTGTAAAGTTTAATGTTTCTATGTGACATTAAAAACTAGATATAATTGAAGCAAGAGTGATGGGGCTCTTCCCATGACAGTGTCCTCATGCAGAGTAGAGAGGGAGGGAGTGTCTAGCTGTGAATCTTCCTAGAGAACAGAGCTGGTCCAGCCTGGGGAAGCTCATGAAACAGAAAGCTCTGGGATTTGAAAATGACTGTTAATGCCCAGGAAACAAGGCGCCCACCCGCTGAATAGCCAGAATGGACACCTTGCCAAAGCCCTACCCAGTTCTAGGCCAGAAAGAGGCAGTCCTGGACTCCTCCCAGACACTATCTCTCCATCCTCAACAATCTGGGTTCTGGCAAGATGGAGGGAGTGACTGAGCAAAAGAGACACAAAGACAGATATATACACATGCACATGCAGATGCAGATACACACACACACGTGCTTCATGCACAGATGTCCACACAGAAACATGCACACACATACCCAGGGAAGGCACCAAGAGCTTACATAAACACTGAGATACACAAGAGAGACCAAAAAGAGAGAGAATCACAAAGAGAAGGAGCTAGAGCCCATGCACACAGGAAGGTTCCTTTGAGGTATACACTCAGATCGGAGTCCCATTCTGACCTCCCACTCGATGGCACCTTGGGTAAATTATGCCGTCTCAGTTTCTGCTCCTGCAAAAGAAGGCTAATCACTCTGATCTCGGGGATGTTGTCAGACACTGTGAGGGACACTGTTGCAGCCTTGCCTGTAAGACTTCTAAATGTGGGGACATGGTGACCCAGCCATACTCAGGGCAGAGGTCAGGAGCCATGTGCTAGGCAGTGCAGGGTGAAGTGAGGGGTACTCACGGATAGCAGAGGAACAGGAGGTTCAGGAAGGAGTAGGTCCTGAAGAGGTGGATGAGGGAGTGGCACAGACTCCAGCCTGTTGCCGTGAGAACGGTGAAGCGGGTGAAGAACAGCAGGATGGAGCGAAAGAGGGACACCTTTCCCCTCTGAGAAGCCTGGGTCAGGGTGAGATAGGATGGGATGGGGCCTTGGGTGGAGGCCACAGGGGCTGTGCCCAAATACCTTCCCCCACCCAGGGAAATGTGGGGCAGCAGGCTAGGCAGAACCTGACAAGGTGAGTTGTTTTCCTTGACACCCATTAAACTCCAAGAACTGACAGGATGTGAGAATATTCTTCAACCAAGTCTAAAGAGAGCCCCAAGGAAATGCCTCAGGATTGAAGGGTTTAGCGTGTCTTCCTTGGCACCCCCAAGGGAAAGGGGAGTTCCAAAGTCCCCAGCCTCTAGGACCCAATCACCTCCTTCACGATGGACCCAATGAAGCGGCGGCCCAGAACGATAGTGGTCACCATCAGCAAGTTGAAGTCGATCAGGTGGAAATTCTGTTGGGGGGCAGAGGCTGGGGTCACATGGGGCCCCTGTCCATATACGGGCTTTTCTCGTACCCACCTCCCCCTGCCTCGTTCTTTCATAGGGTCTATCCCCACTCTCTGACCTTCACAGGCCTCCAGCTGAGTCAGGCCAGGAAATTACCTAGAGGAGAACAGGACCCAGATGAGGGAAGTGGGACCATCTCTGGAGATGAGAGAGTGGTGTATGAGCCCTCGTATTCTGATCACCCATGCTCCTATCCTTGAAACTCTCTTTCTACAAAGAGATCTTTTTACTCCTTGAAAGTCATGTATGCCTGTGGCTTATCTTCCCCTTTGGGCAAAATCTGTCAGATTTATCTCTGCTACACTTAGAATGCCTAGTGTGGTGCTAAGCACATTAGGGGTGAGTGTTCAGGAATCACTGGTCTCCTGCTCCTTCTACATCTCCCATGGCTAGCATGAGGCTAAGTGAACAGGGTGCTAGGTAAGCTATGCTACACTGAAACCAAATGTCACACACACACAGCTGGGCCTAGCTGGGCACCTACCAGAGAGGTGTGTGAGGGCGGGTGTGAGGGCGGGTACCACCACACTGTCTTGTAGATGTTGATGTAGTGAACGAAGAGGGCTATGAGCTGGCAGAAGAAGAGCTGCAACTCAAACAGAATGCTGGCCTGGACTGGCAACTCAGGAATCTTGCAGTGCTGTAGGGGCACGACCGTCTGGGTGGCCAGTGGGGGGCTGGAGAGGCCCGTCCCAGGACTGCTCCTGGGGGTAGGGAGGAACATCATCAGGAGCTGATCTGAGAACCCTACCAAGAAGGGCTTCTGGGGCAAAGGACTGTGGGATGGGATCAGAAAAGCAGCTCATGGCAAGGATGGAGCCCTCCTAATCCTGCCCGTCAGACCAACGAGCTGACAGAGCCTTTTCCTATGCCTAATCTTCTTCAGGCTTTCCAACATTACCCAGGAAGGAAACGAGTTATTAGGTGCATTTTACAGATGAGAGAAAGGAAACCCAAAGAAGGGAGACAACTTGTCCAAGTCACCAGCAAATTAGGAGCAGATCTATAACTGGAATCCAGGTCTTTGGACTTACTACATTATATTCCACTGCAGCTGTCCAAGTAACCACCCTCTGGGTCTTTTCTGCTGCTCAGTGCCTTCTCTAAGCCTCCATCTAGCATCTGGGGTATCATATCCTACAGCCCAGTGAGGAAAAGCTTTGTACATGCTGCTCCTGTGAGCCCACAGTGAGGAGCAACAGACAGAAAGGTGGTTTACCTGGTACGGGAACGGACACCAGTGACCGATGAGCTGGAAGTGTGGCCCCCACCAGAGCCCCCTGTGGATCCTGGCTCACAGAGTGGATTTCGACAGTAGGATGTCCTGTTGGGACCTCTTCGTCCTCCTGTGGGGCTCAACGTAAGGTAGATACTCAAGCCAGAGGGCATATATCAAGGATAGCAGCAATGATACTGGCTACCAGTTACCTGTTGTCTCATTTTATCATTTAATCACAGGAACCTAAGATCTGGCCCCTGCCTATTTCTTCAACCTCAACTCTTACCATTCTCTGCCTTGCCCAGGTGGGTTTTCCAGATTAGGAAACTGAGTTTACACTGTGTTACAGGTAGTTTGGGGGTCTGGGTCCTGTGCTCTCAACTCAGGTGTACACTGCCCTATTCAGATACTATACTCTTTCTGTAGGCTTACAATTCTGGGCACTGTTGTAGCTTTTTTTTTCCAGGGCCCAAGATCCAGTTCAATGGGCATCCTGGTGTCTAATGGTCAGAACCCAGGGCTTGAGCACACGGTCAAGGATGTGGGTTTTGGGAGAATGCTGTGGTTGTGGACTCAAAACTGGGACCCACAATCTATTCCTCTAGGCTTAACAGTTTAGCCCAAGGTCCAAGGCATCGTCCTGCACAAAGTTTCTGAGCATCACCCCCCCCAGTCCTAGTCACGGTTTTAGCCTCGTTCATACTCACCAGGGCAAAACACACACCCTTTGACCTAGTTCCTGAGCTGGATAGCTTTTCCCACACGTCTCCACAAAGCACTTGTCTAGGAACTCTGTCCCAACCAGCCCCCTGCCCAGAAGTTATGCTAATATACCATTATACCTGGCTTAGAAAATCCCACACAAGTACCCTCAGCCCCAAAGCTCTGCCCACACCTACTCTCCTCTTTTTAGAAGCTCTGCACCCACATAAAGCCCCTCAGCCCAGAAGCCCTGCCTACACACAACTGTCAGCCCAGAAAACCTATCTACAAGCCAATAAAAGTTCTATCTATCCAAAAGTCCCGCTCCAGAATGGGCTCCCTTAGTCTAGGTCTTCTTCTCGCCCCACCACCCCTAGTACAAAGCCTCTAGACCCCAGAAAGTTCGCCCCGTACCAGTGCCTACAGCCCAGGAGCCCCGCCCCTAGGATTAAAGCCCCGCCCCGCCAAGCCCCGCCCCCACGCTGAGCACCCGGGAGCCAGCCCTCGCCAAAGCCCAAGCCCCCGAAAGCCCCCTAGAGTTTAGAAGTCCTGCCCACCACTCAAGTGTCCTGGTCCCACAACAGAGGCCTCACTTCGCAAAACGACAGGAGGGGGCGGGGTCCCTCTGCGCCCGCATCCCCTCCCCCTCCCGTCACTGGGATTCTGTCCGCGTGGGGGAGCAATTAGCAATTTGGTCATCCCAATCCCTGCGCCCGCCCGTTCCCGGGCCGAACGACTCGCTCTGCTTACCCATCTCCTTCCCGCAACGCGCTCTGCTTCGCCGCCGCAGCTCCTGCGGGCAATATGTCGGAGGCGACGGCGGCCGGGAGAGGACTAACCGCCGCAGCCTAGCCCCTGGGTATCAGCCGCGCGCTCCTGCCTCGCCGCCAAATTTGCATATAAGGCGGGCTAGAAGCTGGGAGCGCGCTTCTTAAAGGGGCCGCCCGGACAAAGGCGGGGCCTGCGCGCTCTTTGTCTCGCAGTGCCCCACGCCCTTTCTGCAGCTGCTGTTGAAATCCGAGAGGCAGGGAATCCCACTTCCTGCCCTTCTGTGCGTGCCTTCTCCCAACATCTCTTCAGGCCCAAGGGAGGGGGCCGGAATCTGCCACTCGTCTCAGTTCCTGCCTCAGAAGGACTGTACCCATGAGTGACCGACCCACAGGCGCCTCAACGCATCAAACTCAAGGCATCCCAAATTGGGCTGTCACCTTTCTCTTCAGCCTTATTGCTCTTTGGTCTCCCCCTTTCCCTCACTTAAAGGAAATGAATTAGTCAGTTATGCAGATAGGTATCTGGAAAAAGGGGGCATTCCAGGCAGAGGAAACGTCAGCGGAAGGGCCCTTAGGTTAAGCATGCCTGTGTATTTAAGAACAGCGAGGTGGGAGTTCCCTGATGGTGTAGCGGCTTAAGGCTTCAGCGCTGGCGCTGTCAGTGCTGCGGCCTGGGTTCGATTCCCAGCCAGGCAGCTACCCACATACCAACAAAGCAAAAAAAAAAAAAAAAAAAAAAAAACAGTGAGGAGGCCAACGTGGCTTGGAAGGCATAGACATGACAGTAGGACATGAGAAGAAATGGACCGTATAGGGCTGTGAGGCTTTACTCTGAATGAGATAGGAAGCAGTTGGAGGGTTTGAACTTCCATTTTTAAAGAATCAACTCTGGCTGCTCTGCGAGCATAGATTGTTGGGGTCACAAGGGTGAAAGCCAGGAGACCAGAAAGGAGACTTTCGCCATGATCTTAGCAAGAGATGTTGATGGTTGGTAACAGATTGAGTGAGGAGATGAGACATGTTTGGATTCTGAATTTGAAGTACTTGTTAATAGATTGGATAAGAGTGTGGAAGAAAGAGATGATCAAGGATTAGTCCAAGGTTTTTAGCCTAGGCAAATGGAAATATGAAGTTTCATTCAACACATACACATCTATTAAATTATAGATTTTTACACCAAGTCAGGCCTTGCCTTCTGGGGGGAAAAGGGCCTGAGGGTTGCATGAGGGAAGAGGGAGAATGACCTGGTCACAAAGCATGTCACAATGCAGAATAGAAACCAGGGCTGAAATTTCTTTTCCCAGCCAAAGTAATTCCAGTGGAAAAGTTGATTCTGGCTCCTTTAGACTGCTGAATTTGAAATATATCTTGTTAATTTCTGGATCCCCAAACCCTAATACTACCTGGCACATGATAGGCATTCAATAGGTATTAGTTCAGTTGAATTAAGGTATTGGCAAATTGGCTCTAGAAAGGAAGGACAGTTGGGCAGGGAAACTAAATGGCTTCAGGAATATTCTATAGAAGAACGAGGATAGGCCATTCCTAGGAACTCATTTTAACTCAAGTCCATAAACATTTTTGATATCAACGCTGCGGCCTGGGTTCGACTCCCAGCCAGGGAACCACCAAAAAAAAAAAAAAAAAAAAAAACCAAACCAAACCAAACCAAACCAAACCAAAACATTTTTGAGCATCTTTTATATCCTGGACACTGTGGATAGAGATGCTACTCATCATTGGGGGAGACAGAGAGGAGAATCAATAAATTATGGTAGAGTGTGATCACAATAGCTGTATGTATCAAGTTCAGAGGTGGATAGAAGGTGACTGAGAGATTGGAGAAGTAGCTGAGAGAAGGCTTTGTGGGAGATGATGTCAGAGCTGGTTTCTGAGATGAGTAAGAATTTGCCTTTATACTTCTATGGGAGGAAGCAATAGCTTAAGTCTGGTTATTGTCTTACTGGGGCTGGTAGCAGCAGAACATCTTTCTTTGTGCAAATTTACATACAAGGTTATTCCCAGCCAAGGAACTACCCCCCCTCCCCGCACCACTTTACATACAAGGTTGGATGATTAATTTTGTGAACCCATCCTAGAAAAAGTGCTACATACCTCACTACTGAATATCACTATGGTCACCTTCGAAGTACTTCCCTTAGGAAGCTATACATTGCTGCCAGCACCTAGTCCACCCTTTACGACAATTTTGGAACTCTTTTCTGGGATGGCCATCAGAACTGTTATCATACCCCAAATCTGACAATTAAATTCACAAACTTGCCACCGTGTGCTTAACATTGGCATCACTGTACAAACAACTCAGTAACGTGTAATAACCTTGGCAAGCACACAGTACTGCCACACACACACACACACACACACACACACACACACACACACACACGGGAATATTACTTAGCCATAAAAAATGAAATATTGCCATTTGCGACAACATGGATGGACCTAAAGGGTATTATGCTAACAGAAATCAGAGAAAAAAACAAATACTGTATGATTTCATTTATATGTGGATTCTAAAAAGCAAAACAAATGAACAAAACAGAAACAGACTCATACAAAGAACAAACTGATGTTCACCAGAGGCAGGGGCTGGGAAATAGGCAAAATAGGCGAAGTGGACTGAGGTACAAACAAACTTGCAGTTATAAAATAAGTAAGTCACAGGGATATGATATACAGCATAGGAAATACAGTCAATAATATTGTCATAACTTTGCATGGTTGACAGTTACTAGACTTAATGTGATCATTTTGTAAGGTATTTAAATTGAATCTGTTGAACCTGAAACTAACATAATATTGTATCTCAACTGCATTTTAAAAAAAAGAACACTTATACTTGATCTTTTTTTGGTGGGGGTAGTTCCCCAGCTGGGAATTGTACCCAAGCCGTGGCGTTGAGAGCGCCAAAGCCTAGCCACTACACCACTAGGGAATCCCTACATCTGATTTCTACTGTAACAGCCTACAAAGAAAGTATCCAGTTGTATTCATGTTCTTCTAATTTCCTAGGCCATTCTCATTTGCTCGTAGGTTAGTCTTCTCATCCACCGTTCATATCTCAGCGCCACCCATCTACCTGTTCTCACCCAGACATTTGCTTTCCATGTCTTATAATATATGATTACTACAAATATATGCAAGCTTTAGAAAATATTGAATTTCTTTAGTTTTTCAAAAATAGGATTTGGGTAGGTAACATACTTGGGGAGGGTGGCAGTGAAGATAGAAGGATCAGCATGAGCAAAGGTCCAGAGGTAAGCTATGTTCTAGAAGAACAAGTCCATTTTGACTTGACAGTAATTGAAGATGAGGCTGGAAAAATAGATTTCAGTTCATATCACCTGATATGAAGAGTTTAGAGTTGATTTCACCTCTCTAAGCCTGTTTCATCTGTAAAATTAGGATAATTCCTGTGTCATTGAATTGTGAGGATTAACAGAGGGAAGCAAACAGGTGGGAGAGATATCCTATATAAGACTGGGAGACAAGGAATCTTCCTGATACGGAATAAACGATCTCACCTCTCAGGGTGGACTACAATAGTGTCTCACTTTTGAGATCGGATTTTCCTGCAATGCACACATCAATCACCAGAGGGAGCTCGAAACAAAGGAACGGAGCTCCCCAGCTCAGGAAGAAAGTGAGGGCAAGTCTGGTCAGGGGTGTGGAATCCTGGACCCAATCCAGAGCTTCTCAGTGGTGAGGCATTGATCTAGGTGCCCCGTTTCTGGCCCTTTCCTTAGACCTATCCTAAGGGCAGGGGTGGGGCATGCTGCCACAACCTAGCAGCTAGCCAGAGGGAAGATTTCTAGGATGACAGATGAGGGCCAGATCTAGTTTGGGGTCCTAAATTTCTGTATCTCAAGCAAAAAAGGCTTTCACTAACTCTGCTCATTAGCCACTGAGCCCAACTCCTTAGAATACCCAATGTCACACCAGGTAGTGTAGCTACGCCTGGGAACTTCAGAAAAGGAGCAGGGCTGCTGTGTGAGGAAAGGGGAGGAAAGAGAGGCAGTGCCACATCCCAGTCTGTAGAGCAGTATCCACATTGCTCTGGGACTGCAGCCTCAAGGTCCATTAGAAAGGGTTGTGGGGTTTAGCTTCTCCAGTCACTACTTACTGACTTAGCATTTCATAGGACTTTTATAAAACAGTTTTTTACCTGCATCTTATCCACTTACCTAGAGTTAAGCAGGGACTTTGTGCTGCAGATGTTAAAATGTAGGCCTAAAGATATTTAGCAATTTACCCAAGATCGCATTTTTTTTTCCTGGTTGGTTCCCTGAATGGGAATCGAACCTAGGCCGCGGCAGTGAGAGCACGAAAACCTAGCCACAAGACCACCAAGGAACCCCCTACTCAAGATCAAATAGCACTCAAGGGCAGAGCTGGATCTGAAAGCAGTAGGAACAGCTCTGAGGGGCCCAGGAAAGGGAAGGCAGGCAGACAGCACCAGCCTTTAGTACTGCTGCAGCAAGCCAGGTTTCTTTCTACCCACTCCTCCAGGGCCAGCTCTGCTGCTAGGCCCCACACTGCCAGCCCCACCTCCACATTCCCACCCCAGTCCCCAGAGAGTCCATCACCCTGGCAACAGCCAGAGGAAGGCCTAGCTAAAATATTTATGGCTCAACAGTCCAGAGGCTTCGGATGAGGGGAGGAGGGAAGGCTGATGTCACCCCTTCTCTGCTTGCAGGGAAGGTGACTGACATGCAGGGCAGCTGGGTGGGTGGGCCAAGTCCACTAGGTCAGGGGTCTCAAAAGAAGCTCCCCAAGGCTGCAAGGGATAAGGGAGAAGGGAGGAGTCTGTATGTGACAGACATGACAGGTGATTAGACTGCGTTAAGAAATACATGCCGGAGAAAAGGAGGAAGGAAACTTAAGTGTTGAGTGGTATTACGTACAGACCCTGTGCTAGGTATTTCACACACGTTCCACTTGCTTCTCAGATTCCATTCATAATAGGGATTATCATCCTACTCTTAGGGAGCAAGTGATGAGCTAAGGTTTGAATACATATCTGTTTGGCTTTAGCCCTGTGAGCTTTCTGTAAAATTCCATGGCTCCCAAGTAGATATCCTGCATTTGGAGGTTGAAGGAACGGCTGTCTAGGAACCTAGTGCTGGCTTCTCAGATAGTGACCTAGGCTCTGTGTCTCCATTTATCTGTGACCAGGATGTCTTCTGATTCCCTATCTCGCCTCCCCTGCCTGCTAAACTGACGCAGATCCTCAAATGCTAAATAAAGGAACTGTGGCCACAAGGTGAGGCCTGGAAGACCAAGAAACCAAGGAAAATGTAGCTTCAATGGCCAATCCTGGACTCAAAGTCTCCTCCTTGAGTTGTTTCCTTATCTGTAAAATGAGTACAATGGATTGGAGGATTAAGTGAAACTGCATATAAATGCTTGACATGGTGCTTAGTACACACTAAGCATTCAATGAATTATTGGCTATTATTTGTGTTAATCAATAATGAAGATAAAAATGGGCTCAGAGGTTAAATAACTTGCCCAAAGTGAACAGACTGATTTTAATATCCCTTTAATGAATCTAAGCTCATCAGAAGGCCCCAGATTCTTTCCCCAAACTCAGCCCTTCCCTTGCTCCCTTGTTAGGATAAATAACTGTAAGGCATTAAGGGAAGAGTACAATAGGAGAGGTCTCTAACCTCTCAGGAAGTTCAGGTGTAAAACCAGCCCAGGGCATTAGTCCTAAGAAAAAAGAAGTCTGTATCAAAGGGTGACTTTCTAATCCTTCAAAAGAAAACATTAGGTCAGTCAGTCTAACATGCCTGCATAGAAAGTGGGAGCTACATGGGGGTGGGGGTGGGGCGCTTTGGCTCTCTCCCAAAATTGACAGAAGCTACCAGAGTGGCACCATTCAACACTTGACCAAACCTTTATTGAGCTCTTCAGTGCCAGTTATTTGCTGGGAAAGGGACATAGTACAGAGGGGAAGTAGGAAAAGCCCTATCTATCCTTCAAGAGCTTTGCTTTTTTTTTTTTTTTTTTGGCTTTTTGGTATGTGGGTAACTCCCTGGCTGGGAAACGAAACCAGGCCGCAGCGCTGACAGCGCCAGCGCCCAAGCCCCAAGCCACTACACCATCAGGGAACTCCCTTTTTTTGCCTTTTTTTTTTTTTCCTTCAAGAGCTTTTTGCACAAGGTCAGTGATCAACAATGAAAGAAAAACAGATGCAGAGGTTTATGTAACTTCCCCAAAATAAATGGACCTTCTTACTTGGGTTTTTTCAGGCTGTTACAGAGGTGGTGACCAGCGTCCCTTTGGGAGCCCACTGGAAAGGTCCAAGGGCTCCCAGGCTGGTACCCACAAGTGTGGCAGAGAGGGAAATGGGAGGTGGTGGTAGAGTGTTCCAGCCAGTTCTGCTGGAGGCTGAGGGGAAGCAGGCAATCTGGAAATGAAATGACAGTACAAGTTGCCAGTTTATTCAGATCTAGGAAGCTGTGTGGAGGACACTTCAGTCCCCTTCAACTCTTTATAAAGTCTTGCATGTTAAACTGTTAGTGTCACAGTCCCCTGCAGCCCTGAGGACTCCACTCGGGGCCTAGACACTCTCTTTGGAGATGTTGGCTGGCTTTCTGTGGGTAGATCACACAGATCAAAGAGTTGGGATGAGAACAGGCTCCTTGATCTCTCCTGGGTCTGTGCTCGGCAAATGCCCTCAGGCCAGCCTTGACACAGCAGGCACCTCTCCTGGTTTCCAGGGTCCTCTGGTAGCTGCAAAGACACAGGCAGAAATTAAGAAACATGAAGCTGCCACATCAGAGGGCTTCCCAGCCTCCCATGTGACCAGACTACCCCCTTACAACCTCCCCACCCCACAGTACAACTGCAGTTGTTATATTCAGTGCCAAGTTTCTGGGTAGACAGATGGATAGAACACAGAAGTCCACAGCCTACGAGTTCTCTTTTTTCATGTTAGTCAGGCACACAGAGCCTCAAACCTTGTACTTCCCAGCCTTGGCCACACCTGAGCTGAGTGATACAGGGCAGAATCAACTAGACCTTTGGGGCTGTCAGTTACATAAGCATTGGGATTTCCAGCTATACAAAGGAGAAAATACTTTCTTTCAGGTCTTCCAGAGATGTGAAAAACATAAAGATTAACAAACAGCTTTAAAAGCTTTTGGAAGAAAGGGAATGGGGAAACAGGTTATCCTCTCATAGTTATTACTAGAACCTCAGTCCTAGGTTTGGGATCCATCTTTTTTGGCCTTATGCAGGGCTCATCCTGGCCCCAAATAAACAGGGTTATCCACAGGAAAGTCTGGGGCAGGGCTCTTATCTCTGCCAAAGTCTGTAAGCAGTGCTCCCATCTTTTAAAAAATACCACCACCATTCCCCCAGTTGTTCAAGCCAGTAACTTGGGAGACCGCCTTAATATCTGCCCTTCTCTCACATCTAATCAATTCCCAAATATGTTCATGCTGTCTCCTAAAAGTTCTTTCATCTGTTTACTTCTCTACATTTCCACTAATACCACCCTACTAGACACCATCCTCATTTCTTGCCTGGTATAATGTCCAAAAGTTTCCTAATAGGTCCCCACAGCCATTCTCTACTCAGGAGCAAGTGAAGTTCAAAAAACCAGAAACCTAATCATGTCATTCCCCACCCCTCAGTCCTGGACCTTATTTTGAACCTGCCCCAGAATTCTACCCTCTGCCTAGCATTTGCCTCAAGTCCTTTCTCTGGATCATCTCCCAAATCCTCTACCTAGTTCTTCCTTTAGATGTCACTTTAAACATCATTTCCTAAAAGAAAATGCCAGGGCTCGGTTAGCAACCTGTTGTATGGCCTTGTAGCACCCTGTTTTTGTTTTTTTCTCCATAGCACTTATCACAACTGATATAACATGTTATTTATGAGACTATCTGTTGAGTGTCTGTTTTCTCAAATATACTGTAAGATCCATGAGGCCAGGGACCAATTGTATCTTGTTCATTTGCCACTGACTCTCCAGTGTCTAACACATAATAGGTTTTCTAATTTATAATAATGAATGTGTTAAAAAATGAATGAAAGAGACCATCTGTCCTGATCTCTGGAGAGAAGTGTATGAAGAACTGTATTAGGGCACAAGGTATTTCTCTTTCTCAAAGGCAGATGCAGAGTTTGATTCTTATATTCCAAGCCCAGAGAATGTTCACTTTGGCAACACATATACCAAGCCCAGAGACCCCAAGAGATGGGGAGCACTCGTTTTATAACTAAAGCTGGGCCATGAATAGGAAGCATGAAGCCTGCAGGAATCCGAAGACCCCAGAGAAGAACTGGCCCTGTGTCTGAACCCAAATGCTTTCATCTCCAGTTTCTCACATATGGTGCCTGGAAGAGACTGGCTATCCTGAGGTGGGCCCAGGTGGGCTCCAGAGCTTGATAAGGGAACAGCTAATTCAGGTGTCTTACACAGTGTTAACAGAAACAGCACTCAAATTCCTGGCAATGTGCTCTACTTAGCTGATTAATCTGGGGAAATATCCTGGGCATGCCTTACACTCTGCCTAACATCTCACATGGGTTGTCTTTTTTCAGAGTCCCCACGACTTCCCCAAATTTGCCCTGGAAAATGACAAGCCATCCTTGAAGCAAAAAGCTCCCTGGGTCTAAGGTGGGGGAAAGCACAAGGACAGTGTATACCTATCTGAGAACTGCTACCTGCCTATTGCCTGCCTGAGCTGCAGCCAAAGACAATCACCACAGCTTAGGCTAGGAATGAGAAGGCACCTATTGCTGAGAGGCTACTGCATTTGTAGTCGAGGAATGTCGAGAGGCTAAACCCCAGCAGCATGGTTATGAAATTTAAGTCTCTTCCAGATCCAAGTCTCCCTCCTTTTAGAAAAGCGCACTGCAGTTGGCAGGGCACTGGATGAGAACACATCCTTTATCCCAGAGCCAGAACAGACCACAGAGTAGAAGACCTCCAGCTTATGGGTTCTAGATGTCAGGGAACATGTGTGTTTCCTATTATCCAAAAAAGAAGTTTGGGCTGCTGCTTGAATGTAGCTTCCTTGGGAGCCCAGGGCAGCAATCAGGCCATAATAGGACTAAAGTGCAGCACCGACCATAGCCTTTGCTTCTAAGGGGCCAGGCCAGGAAACAAAAGAATGATCAAGTAGTTAGGTGATGCAGTACACTTCTTCCCCTCCCCCCAACAGCTGCTGTCTCAAACAGCTGTATCAGTCTATCTGCTCAAGGTTATTAAATATTCATCAGATGCTTGCTAGCTTTAAACATGCAACAACTATAATCCAGAGAGCATGAGATATCTGAAGGACTGGGGAGGAAGGGAGGGAGGGAGGAATGGAGGGAGAGAAAGCATGCTAGCTTAGAAGGGTCCAGTCTTTTTTAACTTCAAAAATCTGGAAACGAAGCCAGGGGCACTCATCCTGTACACCAAAGCTGGGAACTACTTACATTGTAAACTGATCTTCTGACCACTCTAGGCACACAGTAGGCAACTAAGCAGAGCAGAAAGAGTTGGGTCTAAACTCCAGTTTTTGTACCCTGTGGCCATCTTAACCTGTACACATCAGGATAATCTTCACTTCACAAGATTGTGAGAATTAAGTGGGACACTGTATACTCGTATGGTACTCCCAGCACAGAGGTAACACAGAATTAAGAGCTTAAAATGGAGGGAGAGACTTAATTTATTCAGGACTTCCAAGAGGGAAAGGGGTAAGGCAGGCAGGCAAGGTAAGGGGAGACTATCCTTTTAACTCTCCTACAAAAGAGCAGTGACACCTACAGAAGGCTATTCTCTTCTGGTTCCAGTTCCATTACTTCTCTACCTTACCAGCACAATGGAAAACACAGGTGTGTTCTCTTGCTGAAGGCCTCAAATAGCTCCCTAAACTTTACAATAAAGTCCAAATTCCTTGCCTAACATCTAGCTTTTCAAAATTGGCACTACTCTTCCAGCCTCTATAGCTAACATTTATTAGGCGTTTACCACGTCAAAGGAAATGTTTTACATATATTAGTTCACTTGATCTTCACAATAGTGTTGTGAAGTAAATGATATCCCATTTTACAAATGATGAAATTGAGACTTGGTGAGGATAACTTGCCTAAGTTTTCAAAACAAATAGCTCTGGAGGAGGCAGAATTTGACATTAGTCTGTTTAAAGCCATAATAAAGTGCTATGGCTAACCCATCCATCTGCAGGGCACATCCGTAGTAATCCTGTAAGTTTCAATAGAAATGTCATCCCCCTTCTCTGGCACTCCTTATGCCTTTCTCAGACAGCACCTGAAGGCTGCCTGATACTCAGCAATAGAAATGATCACATACTGTAGCTATATAAGACTTATTCTCTCATATTAGATTGAGCTTCCTGAAGGCAGAAACTATGAACTAATACAGAACTGTGACCCAGGATAGCCAGCAGAAGGGCCTAAGTGACCCCAGCAAATGTTCACTGCATTAGTAATAATATTCCTGCAGAATAAGCCTCCTTCCAGAATACAGAATGATGTACAGGCTCCCTGGGATAGTTCTGGCTGAGGGGTAGAATGCCTCAATTCCAGTATAATCTAGTAGTTAAAATTGATTCTAGACTCTGAAGTCCGACTGTCTGAGTGGAATCCCAGCGCTGCTACTTACCAGATGCATATAGCCTTGGATAAGTGATTTAATTGGGGGGGGGGGGGCTCCGTTTCAGCACTGTGTAAGAATGAAACAATAGCAGCTAATCTAGTACATGTGGAGAAGACAGTGCATGGCACACAGTGAAGAAATACTAGAAATGACAAAATGAAACAGCAGGTATTTTTTTTTTCAGATTCTAACATCTCTGAAATCAGGATGCCTCTTACACTTAATATGAAAAGAAACTACTGTGTTGGTTAATTGGCAGTCTTTTTTCTTTCTTTGCAGTACTTGATGATACATCTTATTATAAATGGCCTTGGTGTCAATAAAATACGGTATTATCTTATAGAAGCAGCATGCTTTTACCAAAGAAAATGGACTGTAGTGTACAAAAATGCTGATATGCACCAGCTCACACAACTTGCTATGCAACTGTGGTAAACTACTTCATCTCTCCCAGTATCAGCTGCCTTGTTTACAAAAATAGGGACACACAGTAGGCATTCAAATTGAGTTCTCTTCTCCCTTAGTCATGCAAAGCTGATTATTTTCCCTATGTCACTTTCTCCTTAAAAAAAAAAAAAAAAAGTCAAGATTGATAAAATGGCAGTAGACTGAGAAGTAACAGAATGAGAAAAAAATTAAAATGACTATGCAATAGTAACATTGCCAGCAAACAGCAGCCTGTACAGATTCACACAAAGTAGAACACCTCAAGAAAGACAGAGTCCACATGCTGCCTTATGCATTTTAACCCAGAAGAAATATTTGCGCAAATCCTTGGGGGACATATTGATTCAAGGTTTAAGGTCAGGGATGGTGTACTTAAGTTTCAAAAACCTGGGTAAAACTTGTGCCAGCACCACCACCACCTTCAGCTGGTTCAAGTACACTTTGCGTATCTGTAGGCAAGAAGCCTTTTGGGCTGCTGTTGTCATAGGAAAGAAGCCACTGTCTCATTTAAGATCATGAAAATTTCATACTTATGTTCTCCTAAGAAGTTTTGTAGTTTTAATTCTTACATTTAGATCAATTCTCAGGCTGCTGTTCCAAAAACAAAAAGCAGTCTGAATCTGCTTCATCCTTTGTGGTGAGAGCCCTAGCAGTGGGGGGAGAGAAAGCATGGACAAACCCTAAGGTTATTTGAATAACTGCCATATCCCCTTTAGCAGCAACTGTTATTGCCAAGAGCACCCTGGAGGGAGATAAGGACAGGAGCAAAGGAGGCTGATGATGGAAGAAGGGCATGCTGGAGCTCACTCTGAGCCTCTGGAGAACTATACATGGCCAGGCATGGCAACTAGAACAGCCTGATTTGCACTTTAGTAGCCTGTAATACAATGCACAGGATAAAGACATAATTTGGAGTCACCCATATCTAGGATCAAATCCCATCACTTCTCAGTGATGTCAAAATAATCCATCAGCTTGTGTGAACATCAGAGTGATTATACAAAACTAGATGGTACAGTCTGCTTCACACCTAGCTAGATGGGACACCACTGTTGTGTATGCAGTCCATAGTTGACAGAAACATTGTTATGCAGTAAATGACTATACTAAAAGCCATTGAACTGTACACTTCAAATGGGTGACTAGTATGTATGTGAATTTTATCTCAATAATTCTAACGTGTCCTTAATTTGTATTAACAGAAGCTAACCTGAAGCTGCAAACTGATAGGCTATGAGCAGCATTTGGCTTGTAGTGGATGTTTGACAGGGAATGATACAAATCTGAGCAAACATTAAACAACTGGCAGCATGTAAAATCCAAATTTATAGTTTTTCTTGAAAATCAGATCTAGCAAGTCTAACAAAAATCTTTTAGGGCTAGGCAAGAAACAAGAATGAAAATAATCTTCAAATACTCGAAAGGATATTCAGGGATCCAAAGTAGAACCAGTATAAGTTACTGGAGTGACTCATTAACGAGGGAAAACTTCCAATACTTGGAGCTGTTCTAAATGAAATAGGCTCCTTTTGCAAGTAATAGGTTTCCTATCACTAGTATGAAGTACTAATACATGCTATAACATGAAAACATTATACAAAACGAAAGAAGGCAATCACAAAAGGTACATATTACAATTCCATTCATATGAAATGTCCAGAATAGGCAAATCCATAGAAACAGAAAGATTAGTGGTTGCCAGGGACAGGGGAGAGAGGGGAATTAGGAGTGACTGAGTAACAGGTATGGGATTTCTTTTTGAGGTAATGAAATTTTTCTGGAATTAAATAGTGATCATGGTTGCACAGCATTGTGAATATTCTAAAAACCACTGAACTGTAATCTTTAAAATGGTTAAAATGGCAAATTTTATGTAAATTTTATCTCAAAAAAGAAAAAGGTAGGAGTTCCCCTGGTGGTGTAGCGGCTTAAGGCTTCGGCGCTGGTGCTGTCAGTGCTGCGGCCTGGGTTCGATTCCCGGCCAGGGAACTACCCACATACCAAAAAAAAAAAAAAAAAAAAAAAAAAGGTAGAGAGGATCAAACGACATAATCCTTATTAACTGTTAGGATATTATGATGCACATAGTGATATTAATGTTAGCTGCTATTGCCAACTTCATTTGATGACAAATGGAAGGGGTTAAGGGTTTTGTTTTTGTGAAAACAAAGACAAAGGCTATGACGAGGCAAAGCCAGGTCACGATCCAGTTTTACCTGGTTCTAAAGCTTACAGAATTGTAATAAAACTTCCAAAGTAGTGACAGAAAGCTACAGAAAACACTGGGACCAATGACTAAACTACACACCTAAAATGGACAGGCCTGGGCTGCCAACAGTAGAACCTGCCTTTCCAAGTACAAATTATAGGCCAAATGAAGAAAGACGTTTCCTCAAAATTCTGCTCTTAAGACTACCCTAGGCAGAGTTGAAACTGTCTTCTCTGCATTCAGGGACTTCCCCTTAAAATTTCCTATGCATTCATATGATCAATAGCATACTTAAGACTTGCTGGGTTCCCAAAACCATGCTCAAGACACATGGCCCTCCTTAAAGCCTCCAAATCTGAGACTCCTGGTTGAGAGGTAGGTTTGAAAGAAATGATATCCAAGAAGGCCAATTTCTCTGTGTAAGCTATATATGCCTTTGGCCTACCTAGGTAGATCTTGTTTCCTCAGTGTCATCTGAACCCTAACAACTCATTCAGGGGCAGAGGGAAAAATCATCCAGTTAGTTCCTTGATGACTTCAAGCAACAGAAAGTTTCATTCAGTTGTCAGAGTGAGCCCAACTAACCAAAACAGGGGGTTAAACGTTCTTAGGGAAAGAACATTAATACAGGGCACTGAATTGGTTGGCCTTATACACAGTAGAACTTCTTCAGTTTGCCAACCACTGTAAGGTGTACATGATCACTACTATCTTCTTTCCCAGATGTGGAAGTAAGATAAGTGATTTGTTTTAGATCACTAAACAAAGATAGCTCATAGATTCAACTCTAGGTTTTTGTCAGGTTCTATGTTCTACTACAACATAATATCCTTCCTGGGGGGGTCTCCTAAGTGTGAAAAATATCCCTTCCTTAGATTATAAGCAGTATAGTGTAAGAGTCAAGATGTTAGGTTCTGGCAACACAAACTTGGGCTTGATTACTAACAATACTAATTATATGACCTTGGAGAGTCACTTAACCTAATTAAGTTTCAGTTACTTCTGCAAAATACAGTTATTACTGGAAGCTTATTTTTTGGTTGCCCAGAATTTATTTCCCTTTTCTGACTTCTTTTTGAGGAATGAGCTTTTTCTTATGACATAGTGGTAAAGTATGGGTATGTGACTCAAACTAATCCAGTATGATACCCTCTCCCTAGAAGTTGAATCTTGAGGGAGAAAAAAAATAACATGGCTAGAGTTTATTTAACTCCAGTGATAGTACTTAAGCAGCTGTCCCAGCTTCAAGACCATACTGTGGCCTACCACTGCTGTATCAGTTCTCTGCAGCCACTCTGGTTCCCAAGCTAGATTTTCTAGTCTTCACACTAAATCTGTGAGCTCCTCAAATCCTTCTAATACAAGTAATTCCCTTTTGTTTACATTAGCCAGTTACTTTGTTGCTTACAACCAATGTACTCCAAATGAAACACTACCTCATCAGATTACTGAAAGGGTGTGTGTGTGTGTGTCATTATAAGTAAATTCAAGTACGGTCATGTTGTAAATACGATGACGTGCAAGAGATTTGCCCATTGACCCCCTCCAGGCCATCTCCTGTTTTATAGTTAGGATAAAAGTCCCACATCCTTAATAGAAAGCCACCTTAACATACCTGACATGGGTCTTCACTACCCATTCTACTCCAGGAAATGTCTCAGGAATTTTCAATGACCTGAAAATGGAGAAGTAAGAGATTAGTCTTTTGAAGAGGAAGTTTTAAAGACATACAAAATAAAAGAAAGAGATCCTGCATGCAGTTTACACATTACAGGAGAGAAACATGCAACTTTAAGGAAATTTTAAGTAACATTTCATTGTGAATATCAATATGGGGACCTATAGGGGCTCATCCTTGTACATTTTAAAATAGCTGAGCAGAAAACTTTACTTGGGGGAGCAGATCTAATCTACAGTCATTGAAATTTTACAATGTGTCATTTAAAATGTCAGACTTTGTGCCCAGGTTACATTACAGTTCACTTGTGATGGGCAGGATTATTAAGAGTTATGGCTAATTTATACCGCAGCATATGGTTTTTCTTTTTACAGCTATTTTTATTAAACAAGTTTTGCAAAGTTTTAACATTAAAATTAACAGCTAAAGAATTGTTTATGCAAGTTGCTGTCACAGTTTATGTAAAAGAGAAATATGTGCTATTAAAATCAGACATTTAGGTTACCTTTGGTTTTTTGCGATGCATGTTAGCTTTACACATCCTGATTCTCTTGCGATAATTTTCCTTTAAAAAGGGGGGTATAGAGTGATCTCTTTTCATCAAAACAAGACATAGTGCCCTGAAAGCTGACTTCAAACCATGGTTGAAAATTCAGTTATTTACACTTTACCACAATCTACAAATACATTTTTTTGTTGGTGTGTTTTAAAAAGAAAAAAAATGTCCATCATGCACTGCTGCAGGCAGCTTGGCACTTCATACAAGAGGATTTTTCACCCCCGAGCAGTTTTAGCTGGCTCCCTTAGAGAAGGCATGAGAACCCTGAAAATTAAGAGTGGAAACAGGGCCAACCAATTCCATCATTTCTTCTCTTGGTCTCTCAGGAGGGAGTTCAGAGCCAGCCTATCATGCCAGATCCTGCCCCAGCCCATCTGAGATTAGAAGGGGAAACCCTTAAGGGCACCCAGAGTTTTCTGAACTGTCGTATCTAAAGGCAGGTGCTATTCCTTTCCAAGCTCACAGAGATTATTTGGTGTCACTCTTAGGACCACCCAGAGGCTATACAGAAAATGCAAATTGGGTGGCTGGCACTTTAAATATGGAAGCCTATGTATAGAAATCAATCCAAGTTTTTGGTTTAGTTGGGTTTTTCTCTCCAGAAATTAGATCTTGCGATAGGATTAGATAAAACTGTTTTCGACAACTTCCAGGGGGTGAAAAAGCTTTGGTTATTTTAAAACTAAAACTTAACAACTCAGTAAAAATTTTTTTTTTTTTTTTTTTTGGTAAACTTAAAATAAAATCCCCCCCACCACTTTTAAGAATGTCTCCAACTTTTAACAAGCCCATTAACTTTAGAGTTAAATTTAAGTTTATTGGAAAAAGAAAACTATTTTATTGTCCACCCACAAAAATGACAATTCATCACATTTACTTTGATTAAAAAAGGACTAAACTTTATTGACAAACTGCTGCAGACATTTTGACATAAGTTTAAGCTACCTATTTAGGCAGACTTACACATGTAGCATTTAATCTTCCAAGAACAAAATGGGAGGACGGTACAAATCCAATTAGGACTTTAACTTATGTACAAAGTGGATTTTGATTCCTTTTTCATTCAGCTGCAGTGTCCCTTTTTATATCATGCTAGTGTTGAGACATACTTGACTATCTACCTTGCGAACAGTTCAATATTGACAGCCGTCAACTTAAGAAAATCATCAGCTTTTGGCCCCGGTGTCCAAGTGAGCTTTTCATGGAGTGCAGAATCTCAAATGGACAAAATACTTTGTCTTTTTAAATAAATACTGAAATTTTAATTATTAGTACTATTATTGAAAGATTGTTTGTGGCTAAAAAGCTCTGCATCAAACTCAATTCAGGTGGCCAGCCCCTCTCCCCCAATTAACCTCTTCAAAACCTACTCCCTGCTAAGTATCTCTCAACACTGTATGTCTGGGGCTAGATTTCAAAACCCACATAATGAAAAAGTCAGTTTTACAAACCTAATTTTGTTGCTGTTTTTTTTTTTTTTAAATCAATTAACGTTAAAAACTGCATCAACTATTTAATTCATGAGGATCTTTCATATTAAAATTTAACCTTAAGATTCAACCGCCATGTGCTTTTAAAGGAAACATTTTTAGAGACGTCTGAGCTCACTTTTACATGGTGGCACCTACTGCAGTTAACATTTGTGATTTTAGATCTTATACAGCCCTGAATTTTGAAATGTAGCCTAGTTTGGGATTCTGCAACTACTACTTTACGGGATGCCTCAAAAAACTAAGATAAAGTTAACAAGCCTTAACTTCAGAACCTTTAAGCAAGCAATGTCACTTTTGAAACTAACAGGTTGTGTTTTTTTTTTTACTCAACTTCTTTTTTTATTATAAAAGGTACATTTCTGTTTATATTTAAACAACAAAGAAAAAAAGCATCTACACACTTAAAAAATTAATTCAATATTCCTAAATCTATTTTAACTCATTTTTAAAATACTACATACAGAAGCCAGAATGCAGAGTTAAGAATGGAGTAAGGTGGGAAGAAGAAGGGGACCACGAAGAAAAACACTTAGACAATTACTTGTCTGTTGTGGGTAAAGCAACAGGAATCCTGGGAGATACAAGAAATCAGTAACAACTTTGCTCATAACTGATATTTTCCCCTCATGTTTGTTTTTAATAACGTCCATATGGGTGCTCTCTGTATGCTCCCTTCACCGGCCTAGCTGGAGGGGCCTTCAGTGACGGCCTGGTCCCATTCCAGTCATCTTGGCCTGCGGGGAAAACAAGAATAGTTTATAACCATGGGCCAATGGCATTTTGGAATGAGCAGGGGTCAGTCCCCTGGTAAGGATCACCAAAAACACTGTTTGGCTTTCAATGTCTTGCCACATCATCAGTGGTCTTTGCTTGGCCCTCCTGAGCAGCTCAGGCAATTTCCCAACTATAGGGCAGTTTTAAGTGGATGGATATAAGGGAAAAGCTCAGAAAGAAAGGCTTGGAGCAATCTCCTGCAAAGAGGTTCTCCACAGGAAACGTGATCTATAGTCCAGGCCCCACACCTCGATAAACCCAACACCTTGCTGAGACAGTGAGGAAATTAATCTCAGTGGGTCTGCAATGCCCTTTCCTGTTCCCAAAGCAATTTGGTAGACAGCCTCAGGTAAGATGACAACTTTTGGAAGTCTTTCAGGCTGGAAGTAGGTAGTTCCCTTTCCATATAACAGTCAAGTCAGGTTTCCCTATGGAAGAGTGTCCTTTGGCTCTCCGGGAAAAGCAAGCAAGAGCCAGATTTCTTGAGGTTCTCTACCAGCAGAGCTGGTTCACTGCTCTGGCAGAGGGAAGTACAATCAAATGTGTTCAGAGCACTGATTCATTATCTCCTTTCTTATGATAAGAGTCCAGAGAAGCCAGACAACCTGGTTGACATCCTCAAATGCTTTTCCTTTATGACAGGAAAAGCCTGAGAGAGACAGGATAACTTACTTCTGGAGCTGACCTCATAAAAATGAGTTGTGTTCAGAACCCTACTCTTCTTACGCACCCCCACGCTTTACCCATGCCAGTTCACTCCTGAAGTATTTCTCCAGCTGCCTGCATTCACAAACATCTGCCTCTATCACACTAAGTCTACATGGATCTAAAGTCTCACAGAACCCTATCTAAGCCTGTTTATACACCTAGTATAATATATATATGTCCATCACTTTTCAAGTGCCTCCTGGGTACCAGCAAAATAGTTTATTTTTCTAATTCTGTGTATAAAGGCAGAAATCAGAACAGATTAACCATGGCAACATTATACCAGGAGCACAAGGAGCAGCCTGCCTCTTTCAGTCCAGTCTTTTATCCGGCAAAATAGAAATGCAGTTTAGTCAACACATACAGAAGCCCCATTGCGCTGCCTCACTGATGGAGAGAAATATTCCAGGGCAAATACACCACCCTTCTAAATAGTGGCATATGAGCAGAGTAGTGCAGTGTTACTGGTGACAACTGTCCAGTACCATTTAGTTATGAGAACTCATAAAATTGTTTCCCTGGACAAGCAGCTGATTGGCTACTGTAACATATACTGTGTTGTGGAGTTGAGCTCTGCTTGTTTGTCTGTGGGAGGCCCTAAGAAGCTCTCCTTTTTCAGCTAGGGGAAAGGGAAGGCTGTCAGCTAGTATCTTAAGATGAACTGTCAACTGCTGAACTCCTTGCCAAGAACTCTGGAATTCCTTCGGGTATGCTGAAAATACCTCACATTTAAAAGACTGTTCTCTCTGTATCTACTGCCATATGGCACTCTGGGGCCCATTAACAGTGAGCCATAATTGGCTCTTGAGGACACTCCTTAGCAATGTGTTTTCAACCAAACCTCAGGAAAGGCAGTTTGGTTCTGTAGCCATTCCAGCCTCTACGAAGTCGGACAATTAATTTCACCAACTCATCCTAGAAAAATTGTTACATACCTCATTGCTGAATATCACTATGGTCACCTCTGAAGTATTCCCCTTGGAAAGCTATGCACCTATGCTAGTGCCTAGTCCACCCTTCAAAGCAATTTTTGAACTCTTTTTCTGGAATGGCCATCAGAGCTGTGGTTGTGCCCAAAATCTGACAATTAAGTTCATGAATTTGCCACTGTGCACTTATGCTGGCAGCACTGTACAAACAACTTGGTACGGTGTCATACCTTGCCAATGTAAGCATACAATGGCAAGCTGGCGAACTTAATTGTCAGATTTGGGGTACAATGACATCTCTGATATCCATTCCAGAAAAAGAGTTCCAAAACTGCTTTGAAGGGTGGACTAGGCACTGGTGTCGGTACCTAGCTTCTCACGGGGAGTACTTTGAAGGTGACTGTAGTGATATTCAGCAATGAGGTATGTAGCACTTTCTCTAGGATGAGTTTGTGAAATTAATTGTCTGACCTTGTATAGCTCTCTTGGGATCAAGGACTGAGTGCAGCTGTCTCTCAGACAGTAAGGATCTTGGTGCCAGTATTGCCCTGAATTGGCTCTAGCCCCTACAGCCTCTAATCTGAGTTTAATAGGCACTATTCTTTTCCCAACCTGCTCTGGTTAGCTACTTATCGTCTAGGTAGGTCCTTTGGCTAACATTTCCTCTACATTGAAATTCTTTTTGATGAGATTCAAAATTATTTTTAAAAGAGATGTAGGGCAGAAGAGTAGAGTTGGATATAATTAAATTCTTATTATCCACCAATGTGGCCTAGGTATCTGCAGCAAAGGCCCAGTAACATAGCCCAGGTCTAGCCATCTCCCAGCTTAAAGTTTCAAAAGAAAAAAAAAAATCAACATCAGTTTAAAAAGTCTGCTGTTCCAACCAGGTCAAGCTGGACCTGAGCCCTAGCTTAGGACATGTGCTTAGCCTTCCAAGAGTGTTAGTACCACTATCTTAATTCAGTAGTCTTTCTCTCTACTGTATACCAAAAACTTTAAATAAAGAGTAAGATTCCTATTGTCCCATCTACTAACATCTTGGCCTTTAAAGGTTTCTCCTCAGATGTGTGACTGTCTCACCCCCAATAATCCAGCATTCTTTCAGGCACTTACTTGCACATTCTGCCCCACCACAGAAATAAAGACATACCATATGCTTCATAAGAATCTTGAACCTCCCCATGTCCATAGTCATAATATTCTGAGTCCCTAAAAGCCAAAGACAGAGTATTAGAGAGCTATACAACAACTAAATATGTTTCAGTTACACCTTTCTCCCAAATACTTCCATATTTTAGTCATTTTATTATAATACAGGAAAATGCTCATTCCCCCACCTCCAAACCACAAAACATTTCCAAAACATGTACAACTATGTACTTATAAAAAAGTGACAACAAGTAGCAAAGAAAAATGGATATCATACAATTTAAAATGAAAAAGCATAATCCGAAATTGATTATCTTAACTATAGTGTACATTCACATGTATTCATAGGGCCCACTGGAAGAGAATAAACCAACATGAAAAGAACTGCTCTGTCCCACCGTAGAATTAGCAAACGCCTTTTCAATCGATCACAGATAAGAAACATATACACATACACAAAATATGTTTTTTAAAACAAGTGCAGGAAAAAAACCTAAGTTATGGCAGTGAGGTTCCAGTTTTCTTTTAAGTTTTTATGTGGCTGTGATATTTTTAAATAATCAAAATAATTTAAAGGTATTTTCCCGTTGTTTCCATGTAGTCACAGCTCAGGCAATTTCCATTTGCTATTACCAGATTCTACAATATAATTTAAGATTCATAATTATCCAAACTTGCAGATCGAAGTATGCAGATATCAAAAGCAGGGGAGATACCCTCAAAAAGTAAGCCATACCGTTCTTTAGATTTGTGCTTGTGAAATCTCTCAGTTACTCCAACTCCCTCCATTCATCTCTAATATAAGAAACAGTACCTCCTATTGCCTGACTCACCCTTGGCTCTGGCTGTAATAGCCTTCGTAGCCTTCATAACTCTGTTCTGCATATGTATCATCATAACCCTAGAAAAAAATAAAATGAAACAGAAAGTGAGAATCACAGAGAGTAGGGGAGGCAATTACATCCCATGGGAGGATGGCATACTTCTATATTAAAAGAGCATGAAATTTCCCTCCAAAATGTTCATAACCATTGTGGAAGAGTCAAGAGAGAAAGGGTTATGTTTTTAAAAAATGAAACAAAACAACCAACCAATCAAGAAAAACAAAACATAACAACTCTTTAAATGTTGGGCAGGAAATAAGGCACAAAACTGGCCTTCAGTAATAGTAGTGGGAAAGCCCTTAGTAAAAAACTGTACATCAAGGTACAGCTTATTTCCTGTTTCATCTACACACATACAGTAAACCATGCTTAAAATGGAAAAAAATCTTTTCATAGTTTAATATTCACATTAACATTCTATAAGAAAAGAGCAGATTCCAAGTCTTATAGGCAGTCCCTGTCACCTACAACCTGTCATTCAACTTCCTTTGGCAACCTTCTAGGTATTGGGAAATGGCACATTGTTCAAACTTCTTACATATTCTTCGTATGTTTCTGGTGCAGGAGGTGGAGGCAAAGGTATTCTCTGGATGCCAGCCGTCCGTGCTCTTGGTGCTGGAGCACCCCTCACAGTAGGTGGGGGTGGCACTCCTCGAGTCACAGTGGCACCTCTAGTGATGGCTCCTCTCACTGGTGTACCACGCACCAAAGCCCCCCGAGGTGGTACAACACCACGGCCCCTGCAAAAATAAAGTTTATTTTAAGTGAAGCTTAAATAGGCTACTTTCATGTTCAGATTTGTATGCAAATTCGGGAGCTAGCTAAATATTCAAACAGATTATTATAAAACACACAGATATGGGTGGGTAAGGACCCATAATGGAAGATTCCCCAAGTCCCAAAGTGGACCTATAACTGTCTCATTAGTGGACCTATCAAGTTGGGGGTATGCTATGTGTCTCTTGGCTGGAGAGTGTGAACAATCCATAAAGATCAGTGACAAAAGGTAAAATTCTAAAGTCAGAATCCACTTAAAAATACTAGAGCTGTCCAAAATTAAAAACCCAAGTTTCAGGAGGATTGCTGCACTTGACTATGGCCAAAGAGCAATTCCACTCAATGCAGGATACAAATCCTGAGAACCCTTCTAAGCTAGAGATAAGAGCACTAGGGGAGCTCCCCGGTGGTGTAGTGGCTTAAGGCTTCGGCACTGTCAACGCTGCGGCCTGGGTTCGATTCCCAGCCAGGGAGCTACCCACATACCAAAAAGCAAAAAAAAAAAAAAAAAAAAAGAGAGAGAGAGATAAGAGCATCACTAACAGAGAGGTGGCACAGTCAAATTTATATCCTATTTCTGGTTGTTTCCATTTATTTTTACCTGGGAACAGGTGGAGGAGGTGGTGCAGCTCCTCGGCCTCTCACTGGCACCCCACGTCCGCGAGAGGGCTCCGGTACTCCATTCAAGTAGGAAAGCTCTAGAAACTGCTCTTGGCAGATATCATCCATCATATCCTGTGGATAAAAGATAATGGAGAATGTTGTGGAGCACCTGCACCTTCTACTGAGAAGTCATTTAGCCTACATGGGCCTTGAATGCTAAGAAAAGCTTTGCAAGCCCAGATGAAGTCTCAGGTCATTCAGTATCTAATGTCAAATGGCACCCTACCTCTGGTCACCTTTGAGGAAAGTACCTTGTCCTTCATTACAATGTTATAGCTCTTCATGATGTGGTCCCTGCCTAGCTCTCCAGATCATCACTTCCATCCTCTTTCCAGGTATAACCTCCTTTCAAGTCATGCTGAACAACTTGCAGTTCAGAACCTAGCATACTCTTACACATCCATTCTTGTAAATAGTTTCCTCTTCCTAGAATAATAAAAGTCACTACCATTAATTAAGCTGCATGTACTGGGCATTATATAATAACTTTATATAAAAATTTCAGTTTACTCTTCAAAATAACCCTGAAGTGGGCAGACTTTCCCATTTTACAGTTGGAAAACAGATTCAGGTAGTATAAAGAAACCAGTCTAAGGACATAAACCTAGCAAATGGCAGACTCTAGACATGAATTCAGAATCACCAAAATGGCCCAATCCTTCCCCTCCCCTTTCCCTTCCCTCCTCTGGCTCCTGCCCCTGAGCCCTTGTAGGTGGAGGTGGCTATGGAGTAATAAAATAAAAAACAAAACAAAACAAGAAAAAAAAGAATCACCAAAATGAAGGTTTTGAATCATTAGATTACCTTTTTTTGGGTCCACCTGAGAGACTCTAACCCACTCCTATAAGACTTACTTAAAATATTACCTCTTTTGAAAAACTTTTCTTTTGATGCCACCTCCAGTCCCTCCTCTTTTCCTACAGGGCCATGTTAATTTTCTCTACTCAAACATTTACCACTTCATTTTAGAATTGTTTATCTTTTTCACCAGATTGTGAGCTCCCTCAGGAGCCATTTTTGTAACTTCAGACCCAAGCATAGTATTAGGTAACTACCAAATACTTAACATATGTTTGGGATGAACAAGAAACCTGAGGCTCAGAAAAGTAAAATAACAACTTGTTCAAGATGACGCAGATAAAGTTTCCAATCTAGAAATCTCTTACTGTATCAGGAAGCCTCTCTGGTAAAGTTAATGGTTTTAAGAGGGAAATGGGAGTTCCCTGATGGTGTAGTGGCTTAAGGCTTCAGCGCTGGCACTGTCAGCGCTGAGGCCCGGGTTCGATTCCCAGCCAGGGAGCTACCCACATACCAAAAAGCAAAAACAAAAAACAAAAAACAAAAAACAAAAACAAAAAAAAGAGGGAAATGAAGGCCTCTGGTCATGGAAGCAAAAATAGGCTCACTTTTTTTTCTTCACAAGAGGGAAAATTGAGTCAAATGCCACTTGCAAATTTTTCACATATTTCCTGATGAGAGATATGCAGTCTTAATACTTCATGCATTTTTATACATTCCAGGTGGATACAACTTTAAGAAGAGAAGATTCTAATCACCACAGAGATGCCTCTCTACAGCTTTTCACCTCCTCCTACCTTACACATCACCGCTGCTTGAGACTCACACTGGAGAAATCAAGTGACCAATGAGAGTTAATTTGCTCAGTCTCCCAACTGCCACACCAATGCCAAGGAAACCCAGATCTCCCCAGCATGCATCTTTTCTAAAGATCTGCTTATGTAGAAGCCTTGTAAACCTATCCCTTTTGAGAAATATGCTAAGACTAATGATAAAGA
The DNA here is from genome assembly GCA_004026885.1 of Lyroderma lyra. Lineage (NCBI taxonomy): Eukaryota > Metazoa > Chordata > Mammalia > Chiroptera > Megadermatidae > Lyroderma > Lyroderma lyra. The sequence goes on along the minus strand of PVJL010001109.1, from coordinate 232,836 downwards.
GAAGATGGGCAATCCCTCGCAGTCCTTCAGAAACTGGATGGCTCAGGATGCCTCAATACAACACCTCAAAGAGAGTCAACAGAATTTCCTTAAGGGAAAATTTACCAACTCTGGATTTTTCTCTAGGATATATAAAATGGGCTGTTTTCATGTTGAACATTCTAATGAAGATGAGGTAATCAGAACCCAAGAAGCTGCTGATATTGAAGACAGTGTTAGAATCCTCGGGGCTCAGCATTATAGATACACACTGCTTAAACATTTTTGTTCTACCAATTCCCACATCCTAATACCACATTTACTTCTAACTTCATTTTATATATCTATATTAAGAAAACCAAGAACTGTAGTTCACCTCCTCTTTGTTTTAGTGATGAAAATAAGATGCTTACTCAATACTAGTTGAATAATATTCAGAAATGCTTTCTAAGGTTCCAGATCCATCCTTGGCTATTAAATGTTTAACAGTAGTATGTTAATTCTAACAACTACCAAGCCTTGCCAAGAGACAAAAATTTCACTATTTTCTATTTATTCTAAGAATGGATCTCTGACCAAGAGATAATAAGCAAGACAGGTAACTTGGTGCATCCCAATTCTTCCTGGTTGGTCCTCAAGTTATATTCTCAAAGGAGCTGCACACCAATCTATTTAATAAGTCATCATCAGTCAAGCCTATAATAATCAGGTCTATTTCAAATCAAACTCTACTTGATTAAAGGCCTTTAGGAAATTTTTTCCATTAAGACTGGATACTAGAAGCTTCTTGCTGTTATCCTTGAGACTCTCCAGAGCCTAGAAGAACATAAACCCTTGAGTGCAGGGGTTTGCGACTATCGTAGTCATTTTCCTATCATAACCTCCTGGCTCCACACTGGTACCAAAATACTTAGTTTAGCAGAGACCCTTTTAGATCTTTATTAACCAGATGTTAGAATGCCAGACATATTGTGGACCTAAAATAATGGTATACAACTAAAAACCACATTAGACAAGGATGAGTAGAGTGTCCTTGGGGCACAGTGCTTTGAAAACTAGGTACAAGTATGAGAGAGGGCTGATAAATTTTGCCTTCGCTGTAGTATTTTTTGTTACATTAAGGCCTATCTGGATATAACTGGTTCTGTGTAGTCACATCATTATCTCCCTTCATCATTCTTGACCTTATACACACATATACTTACATTTTTCACTCAGTGCACATAGAAAGGGAAGAGTGTTCAGACGTTCAGTTCAAGCAGCATGTTGTTACTAAATTCTTAATAGTGAAGGTGAGGACTTCTTAAAGAAGATCATTTTAAGTGATGATCAAACTTGGGTCCATCATTATGACTCTGAGAACAAAAGGCAATCTATGGAATACCGCCACAAGGAATCACCTCAGCTGAAAAAATTCAACACTCAGGCCTTGCCTGAAAAAGTGATCCCTTCATGGCAGTATTCCATGGACTGCCGTTTGTTCTCGGATCATAACGATGGACCCAAGTTCCTTCACCTGGAACGATCTTCTTTAAGAAGTCCTCCCTTTCTTTTAAAAAATTTCAAAACTATTGGAGGAACTTTCTCCACTGTAAAGAATTCAATAACAGCATGCTGTTTGAACTGAAGTCTGAACACACTTCCATTTCAATGAGCACTGGGTGAAAAATGTAAGCATCTGTGTGTGCAAGGTCAAGAATGATGGAGGGGAGATACCATGTGACTACACAGAACCAGTTCTATCTTGTCTACTATATGTGTACTGTAACAAAAAATACTATAGTAAAGGTAAAATTTATCAGCCCATCCATGTAATATACTACCTCAGGAAAATAAACATAAGTGTAGAATTTGGTATGCAATTTCATGTTATGCAGAGACCCTGGTTAAGCATCCCTGTCTTAGTAATAGCACAAGATTCCAGTTTACTCTTGCTCAAAAGACACAGGATATGGATTTCCTTACAGGTACTAAAAACTTCTTGACTTCCTCCATAGCATGGGCCATAAGAGCATAAGCCTCACATGGGGGTCCAAAAACTTCAATGAACACATGCAGATCCATATTCAAGTGGGCATATTTGGGGTCTCCACCTTTGCGCAGCTCTTCCTCCTATGGAAAAATGCAAAAAAAAGAGGAAGAAAATCGCATTACATAGACTAGGAGCAAACGACACCTTTACCTTAAGGCCAAAGGGACAGCAAGAAATAACCCTAACATCTAAGAAAAACAGTAAAGTGTAAGAAGAAAGTAAAACAAGCTCTGGAGAATAGTAATTTACACAACCTGTTAAACCTGCTATTGGTCTGCTGATAAATTAACTATTGTCTTGAATCCTGGCATATTTACTGGACCATTAATTAGAAGTTATAACGGGAAAAACTTAATTCCAGTCTCCATCCAGATAATAGCTGCTTGCCAATCATTGATTCATCCAGTCACTCATTGCCAAGCATTGCTTGTATTTCTTTATTTTCTTATATTGTTTTTTGCCCTTGACCCCTTCTTCTCCTACAACTTTAATTGCACATACACTGGATTATATAATGCCCCACAGGTAACTAAGACTTTTGGTTTTCTTTCAGTCTTTTTAAATCTTTATACATTCGCCTGAATAGTCCTGTCTTTTAAGTTCTTTTATTTCCAGCCTGCTCCTTATTTTTTTCTCCTTCAGTGTCTGACATTATCTTGTGCTACCCAATGAAATATGCATTTCAGCTATTACATTTTCCTTTTCTGTGTATTCCATCTTTCTTCTAATTATGTTATCTTTTCCTCCACATCCTTGAACAAAATTATGTATTTATAATAACTGTTCTAAAGACTTGTCTGCAAATCTCAACTCTATTATTTCTAGATCTTTTTCTATTAATTGATTCTTCCTTGGTTATGGCACTTGATAATTTCTGTATGCCTAGTAATATTTTTTTGATAAAGAGAAATAAAAGTGAAAAGAAAAAGCAAAATAAAAGTTTTAACTAATTAATTTTAATTAATTTTATTCCTATACCCCCAACCTCACCCTTTTGGCAACCATCAGCTTGCTTCCTATGAGTAAGTTGTTTTTTTTATTCATTTATTTTGTTTTTTAGATTCCACATGTAAGTAAGATTATATGGTATTTGTTTTTCTCTGTCTTACTTATTTCAGTTAGCATAATACTCTATAGGTCCATCCATGTTACCTCAAGTGGCAAGATTTCATTATTTTTATTGCTGAACTATATTCTGTTGTGTGTGTATACAAGGGCTGTCCAGAAAAAAATCCAGCCATAAATGTCTCTCATTTTTTCATATTTTGTGGCTAGATACTTTCTGGACAGCTCTTGTATATATGTGTATATGTATACATGTATACATTCAAGGGCAGTCCAGAAAGTTATCTAGCCACAAAATATGAAAAAAATAAGAGGCATTATGGCTGGATTTTTTCAGGACAGACCTCATACACACATATACACACACCCACATATCCTTTATCCATTCATCTATTGATGAACATCTAGGTTGCTTCCATATCTTGGCTATTACTAGTAATAGCTGCAATGAATACAAGGTGCATATATTTTTCTGAATTAGTGCTTTTGTTTTCTTCAGATTAATACCAAGAAGTGGAACTGCTACATCTTATGGCAGCTCTTTTTTTAACTTTTTAAGGAATCTCCATTGTGTTTGCCAATTACTGATTGATTGATTCATCGATTGTCAAGCATTTGTTTTTAACTCCCAGGTAGAGCTGTTAATCACCAGTCCTTCTTACCTGCTTATCTGGTGTGGGGAGTTCTAGCAGAGGAAAGGAGTCAGGATTGAGAGAAGAAAATCTCATACAAATCTCATTAGCTAGAATAACATACTTCAGCCCCAAGTGTAGTCTTTTAGTTGAGAAATTAGAGTGGACAAAAGAGGATCTAAAAATACAATGTTCATCAATTAGGCTGCATAAAAGGAGGCCTGAGAGAGTAAGTTAAACTTGTCCAACCAGCGGCCCACAGGCCATATGTGGCCCAGGACAGTTTTGAATGCGGCCCAACACAAATTCGTAAACCTTCTTAAAACATTGAGATTTGTGTGTGTGTGTGTGTGTGTGTGTGTGTGTTTTAAGCTCATCAGCAATTGCCAGTGTTAGTGTATTTTATGTGTAGTCCAAGACAATTCTTCTTCCAATGTGGCCCAAGGAAGCCAAAAGATTGGACACCCCTGGATTAAGTTTTTAGGCTTGTAGCAGATATGTCTCATGTAAAAACCTGACCCTAGAAGGCTAATTCTTAGCACTTACAGAGAGTACAAAGCAAATGACACTATGGCAAGGAAAAAAATAAGAATTAGGTTCTGTTGTCAGGATTACTCATGGCTCCTTTTGGAATGCCTTCTTTTAGTGGGCCTCATATTCCAGCTGCCTATAAAACAAACCAGACAACTAATTTTCAGACTTACCTGCATTTACAACACTATTACTCTTCTTTTCTCATGTTACTGAAAAAGGAACATGCTTTTCAAATTTTAGTGTTTTTAGTCTGTGTAAGCCTCCCTTCCAAGTTTTCATAGATAAGCTTCCTAATGCCAAAGCTGTCTCTGCTGTTTCCATTGCTACACAATCAAAAGTCAGAAAAATACAAAACAAACAAACAAACAAACAATTACCAGGGCACACCTAGTCTTTCAGGGTTGCGAAGCAAATGTATTAACTTGGTCTACAATTTCTCACATACAACACAAATTTAAAGGAGTCACATTCTGGACATTTATAAGTAGTAGCTTCCATGAGGCATCTATACAGAACCCTGGGCTACTGGAAGGCATTATGGTGTCTTCTTGCCTCATAATGTGAGCTTACCTTAGCTTTGTCTCTCATTGAGCCCTTTCCCAACACAGAGATCTTTGCACCAGTCTCTTCTTGCAGTCTTTTGATGGTATTCCCTTGTGGTCCAAGGATTTTCCCCACAAAATTAAACTGACAGAAAATAAAAACAAACTTCTAAATATACATGTTCCTAGAAAACATTTCCATATGTATTATCTCATTTTATCTTCCATGACACTGTAAAACAGGTGGAATTCCATTCCCATTTTACTGATACACTGAGGCTACACTGATAAAGTGGTTCACCTAAGGTTATGAAAGTGGTAGTTCCTAGACATGCATTTGAGATTCCTGATAGAGTCTAGTGTTCCTTCCATAATGCCCTAGTACTTTACATACATAAACACTACAACCCCTAGTACTTTAACATTCATAAACATTTTTATGGCACCCTCTTGTAGTATTAGTTTGGTAACTAAATATAACTTAATGCTTTTCTGAAAAAAAGGAAAAAAGAGAAGGAGGAGAAAGCATTTATTTAAAAGTAAAACTTTGAGAAAGCAATAAAATTAACTTAATCTATTAAAGGATTTATACTTCCTTTATTTAGATTTCAGGTCGATCTTTTGACAGAACAACTCTTCAGGGTTCAATTTTTTCCCTTTGAACCTGGAGCCTAAACAAACATTTGAGAAAGAAATTCTTTTTGATAATAAAAAGATGATTGAATTTCCTTCCTGGCTACAGTTATGTTATTAGTTATGGACTTGTCTGATCTACCAGAAATAAGCACACAAGTACGGAAGAGAAGCATCACAGGCTAAAGTTTCTGATGTGCCACGATCTTCAAAATTTGTTATGACAGCCCATGACTCTCACACCCACAAAGACAACTCAGAGAAGTGAGGCACTTTTTGCCTTACCTTGGGGTACTGCTTGACAGGTATCAGTACCCGCTCCTTCAACTTCATGTTCTTGTGGGAAAATAAATCCAAGTAATTCTCCTCATCATCCTTTTTTGAAAGCCCTTTCTGAATCTTCTCAATTTCTAAATAAAACAAACAGAATTTAATTGAGTTTTGCTCTGGTAAATAAAGGCAAATTTCCATATATGTGTAAAGCAGTAAGATGGAGTATCATGTAATGACATCAAATAGCTCAGATGAATGTGCTAATTTTGGCTCAGAAACCCAAAGCCTGACTTCTAATAAAAGCAGTTTGCTCTTCCACAACCCCACCTTTACATCAGAAACATGCAAATGTCTCTTAAAACAAATGGATTTAACAAAAATAATGGAGAGAGGTAGGGGAAAAGGGATAAATAAACTGAAAGAATAAAAATAAAAATCTGCATCAAGAAAAAGTACAAAGTCATTATCTTGATGAAGAAATAAAAGTAAATAATTTAAATATACAATGGAGAGTGCTGTTAAAATTCCACTACGATAATAGTGCTTTGGATAGCAGTAGTCCTTAAGAGTTTGAAAAAGCTGATTCTTAATCTGCCATTCACTAGCTGTGTGAACTTTGAAAAGTTATTTAATTGCTCTGATTTTCGGTTTCCTCATTTGTAAAATGAAGGCACTATCTACCTCATGAGGTTGCTATAAAAACAAAATAAAATAACATGTGTATGCATGTTAATTAAAGCCCATGTCTTAGGAAGTGTCAGTATTATCTAGCCCAGATTCAGTCAATGTCCTAAAGGAAAAAATGTACCAAGGTACTTTCAATTTGCAGGTTAAGAGTTTCATCAGATAGAACGTTAGCATCCAAAAATATTTCTTATCATTATGGAACTTAATTCATTCACTCATTCATTTATTCAGCAGCTGCATGTGTTTGAGTGCTTCCAAGAGAGGTAGATGAAAGGACAGGTACTGTATAATCATTAAACACAACGGGGCACTTACTAAGGGCCAGGCAGATACCTACGGTATAAAGTATAGGAGACACAAAAGAACAAGTCAGTATGGTCCCCACCTTCACTATTTCTATATATTGGAGTTCCCAGTCTATGAAGTTAGCAATGAAGTACAGTTAAGTCCTATGACAGGATTACTAACAGAAAAGAGGGCGGAGTGTGTAGGTAACGAATCGCAACCAAATGGTTATATGACCCACTGAGAACAGTAAAAATATTTATATTCCTTAAAGTTAGTGGAATATTCTAAATAACACTGTTTTCCTTATATAATATTCCCACAGTGTTTCTATCATTTTAAGGCCAGGGTTCTCAAACTTTGTTATGTACCAGAATCACTTGGACGGTTTATTAAACTAGATTGCTAGGCCCCAGTATGGCATTTGAATTTATAACAAGTTATCAGGTAATGTTGATATTGCTGGCCTAGTGACTACACTTTGAAAAGCATTGGTTTGGTATAAAGATATACTACTTCAATGTATTCTGCAAAAATGTAACTTCAACAGTTTTTAAAAATGTTTAGCTGTGAAATACACAGATGAAGAAAAGTTACTATAACCCTGATAGACTTCCTAAGAATTCAGAATTTCAAACTCAAGGCTTCTTCTGATTAATAAAAATCCCAACAACAAAGTCTGACAATTAAGTTCGTGAACTCGTCCTGGGAAAAGTGTTCCACACCTCACTGCTGAGTATCACTACAATCACCTTCAAAGTACTCCTTTTGGGAAGTTATGCACTGATGCCAGCACCTAGTCCACCCTTCAAAATAATTTTGGAACTCTTTTTCTGGAATGGCCATCAGAGCTGTCATTGTATTACCTTCAATGTCCTGAATGTCATCAAAATGTCTTCTTTTCAGTATTTCCTTTATCTCTGGGTGAAGAAAAAAGTCACCAGGGGCTGCCAGATCAGGTGAGTAGGGAGGGTGTTCCAATACAGTTATCTGTGTACTGGCTAAAAACTCCCTCACAGACAGTGCCGTGTGAGCTGGTGCCTTGTCCTGATGCAGGAGATGGCGAAAAGTTCAGGTTGTTTTAATCTTTTTCAAGCAGCCATTTCAGCACTTCCAAACAGTAAACTTGGGTGACTGCTTGTCCGGTTGGTACAAATTCATAATGAACAATCCCTCTGCTTTCCAAAAAGGTTAGCAACGTCATTTTGACTCTTGATTGGACTGATGGAACTTTTTTGGTTGTGGAGAATTAGCTGACTTCCATGTACACTTTGACACTTTGTTTCAGGGTCGTAGTGGTACATTCATGTTTCATCACCAGTGATAAGAGGGCCGAAAACATGGTCTTGCCTCTCCAAAGGTCTTGGAAAACTTCAACTTTCCTATGTTTTTGTACATCGGTGAGCTCCTATGGGACCATTTTTTGTACACATCTTTCTTATGCCAAGATTTTCAGTTAAGATTTTTGTTTCTCTATTTACCTGGTCTGCTATGCTTCTCACAGTAGCCAACCATTTGGTTGCGATTTTGACATACAATTCTAGGAATTTTTGCAATGTTTTTGTCAGTTCTGCTCATTACTAGCCGCCCAGATCTCTCCATCAGTGACGCTTTCTCTCCCCTCAGAAAAACGTTTAACCCATTTGTACACTGCTGTTTTCTCCATGGCATTATCCACATAAACTTGGACTAACACGTCCCTGATTTCACTTCCACTCTTGCCAACTTCAAAAATTTAATGTTTGTTTGTTGCTCTAATTCAAGCTCCGACGTTCTTCCAACAGCACACAAAAACATGCAACAACAATAATGAACACCACTCAGCAAGACACTGCCACATGTTGATACGAACACAGCTGTAAGAGACAGATATATGCTAAGGTTATGAAACCTTAGCAAGTATTTGTATAGTGCTGCCAAGGTAAGTACATGGTGGCAAGTTCGCAAACCTGATTGTCAGACATTGTATTCAGAGGATGCCAAAAAAAGGTATACACATTTAGCAAAGGAAACTGTATTAAAATTGTAATACTTAATATATACCAATAACAAAATTGAATACAAGTCACATTTGACTTCTGCAGTTACAAGAGGTGCTAGGTGTTTACCATCAGTATTTATGTAATACATAGATAATGTCTCTTAAAATGTGTATACCCAGTACACACACATGAATGCGATATATACATATATATTCTTATGTTATAGTATATAGTGACCTAACTGACCTACTTAATGCCCCTACTTAAAATCCCTTGCTTTCTAACAATTAAAACTGCTAATCATATTGTAAATATTCTTAACTAAACCTTTATTCCTATAAGAACTGTAAAAGGGGAGTTCTCTGATGGTGTAGTGGCTTAAGGCTTCGGCGCTGTCAGAGCTTCGGCCTGGGTTCGATTCCCAGCCAGGGAGCTACCCACATACCAAAAAGAAAAACAAAACAAAACAAAACAAAACAGTAAATGGCAGTGCTCTTCACATACCTATGTTTCATTGCTTAGAACAGAAAACAAATTTGACCTTACAATTAACAGACTAAATGCTTCATTCAACAGTTTATTTATATGCTGTTACACTGGTGGTATATCCTGACCTCCATTCCTTCCCACTTACTGCTAATATTAACTTTTCCTAGTCACCAGTCTTGAGCCTACCATCTCTGAACACATTTCTTGAGTTTCCAGGCTGGAAAACTGGGTACTCAATCCTCAAAAGTTCTAAAGCAAGTTTGTACAAACCGTGGCCCACAGGCCACATGCAGCCTAGGATGGCTTTGAATGTGGCCCAACACAAATTTGTAAACTTTCTTAAAACATTGAGATTTTTTTGCGACCTCTTTTTTTTTTTTTTTTTTTTTAGCTCATCAGTTATTGTTAGTGTATTTTATGTGTGGCCCAAGACAATCCTTCTATGTGGCCCAGGAAACCAAAAGATTGGACACCTCTGTTAAAGAAACAAAGATGCCAATTTTTTTAATCTGAAAAGATCACTGAGGAGCTTCTAAAAATGTGAAACTAATTACATACTTCATTTTATCTCTGTCCTTCACTGTATTAATTGCTACCATCTAATTAGGCCTTTCAGCTGTATTTTATACCATTTTCCGGAAACTTTACTGGTTAGTACAAGTAAGACAAAGTCTATTAATCTGTTGTACTCCTACAGGAAGTAAGGCTGCAAAAATTGAATCCAGTAGAAAGGTTTGTTTACATGCAATGTAATGCACGCAATGAATTTATGGCCTTTCTCTGATATAAATCCTTCTACTATAGTTTGAACTAGTCAGATCATAATTAGAATCCCTTTGTCCAATTTATCTCACAAATTAAAAAATAATATTAAAGCATTTTTAGAGTATTTAGAGAACAATTATTTAAATAAAACAGAGAACTGAAAAGATAAAAGAATCAGGGGAGGTCAGTCTAGAAAGCAAAAGACTAAGAGGCAACTTGAAGACTTCAAGAAAGGTCATCATCCACGTTTGGAATGCAAGGACTGAACGCTTATTCAATGCCTATTATGTATCAAATACTGTACGAATATTACCTCACTTTACCTAAAAATTAACTCAGTGAAGTAGCTGGTACTATCCCCTTTTTACAGCTAAGAAAACTGAAACTCAGAGAAGTCAAATCGGTTAATCATAAGCTATTAAAATACCAGGATAAGGATTAAAACCCAGGCTTTCTCTAACTTCAAACATCTTTCTTTTATTATTGCCTCTCAATGAGGCGTTTGTGTGTTGGGGGGTGGAGGAGGGCTTGCTTTAGACAAGAAAAAGCTTATTTTGTAAAATTTTGGGAAGTACAGTTGCAACTTCAGATGCTGTCATGCTGAAAGAGCTAAAGGCAATGAAAGGGCTCTGCAGGTGCTTCAGACCTTCAGTTCTCTTCTTTCAATTCTGTATTCTCTCCTTGGCCTTACTTCCCTAGGAGCAGACTGTAATGGAAAGAAAAAAATCAAGGAGAAGCTTCTTAAAAATGACTTACCCTCACTCAGGCAAAAGTACTTTCTAGACAACCTTTTTTTTTTTTTTTTTTTTTGCTTTTATGGTATGTGGGTAGCTCCCTGACTGGGAATCGAACCCAGGCCGCAGCGCTGACAGCACCAGCACTGAAGCCTTAAGCCACTACACCATCAGGGAACTCCCGCTAGACAACTTTTTTGAAACTAACTCCTTTAAATGATCTTTGCCTGGGCCTCTGGAGACGTTGGATGTCCCAAGAGCCAAAAAAGAAAAGCTAAAGTGTAAACAACACAGAAAGGTGTTATGCATTTGTTTCCTAACCAGACACTTTCACTAATCATATCTTACCCAATGCCTTCTACGTATCAGGAATTCTGTATTGTTTCATTTTGTCTTTATAACCAGATTACCATTTAACAAATGAAGAAATCTGGGCTGAGAAAAGTTCTGTAACTTGTCCAAGATCACAAAGCTAATTAGTGACAGAGCAGGTACGTAAATCCAGGTCACTCTTTACTTACATCAATGAAAGCAAATTTAAATATTCTTGTAGAATTTATCTTACTCTTTTAGTGTAATTTAATCTTTCCCCTTTTGGTAGGTCTTATCACAACCAGACAGTGAAGTTCCTAAGGATGGGGATTATTTTTAAAATATATGTCTCAAAGGAAAGAGCACGAGCTTTAAAGACAGACAAAACTGAGTTTGATTCCCAGCTCTGCTACAAGCTTGGTATATGAGTTCAGACAATTAATTTCACCAACTCATCCTAGAAAAAGTGCTACATACTTCATGGCTCAATATCACTGTGGTCACCTGGAAAGTACTACTATTTTTGAGAGGCTATGTACCAACGTCAGTGCCTAGTCCACCCTTCAAAGCAATTTTGGAGCTCTTTTTCTGGAATGGCCAACAGAGCTGTTGTTGCCCCCAAAACAAGGTTATGACACCTTAACGAGTTGTTTGTACAGTGTTGTTAATGTAAATGCATGGTGGCAAGTTCACGAACTGAACTGTCCAATTTTGGGGACAACGACAGCTTTCATGGCTGTTCCAGAAAGAGTTCCAAAATTGCTTTGAAGGGTGGACTAGGCGCTGGTGTCGGTGCATAGCTTCCCAAGGGGAGTATTTCAAAGGTGACTGTAGTGATATTCAGCAATGAGGTATGTAGTACTTTTTCTAGGATAAGTTCGAGAACTTAACTGTCTGACTTCATATGACCTTGAGCAAATCATTAAACCTCTATTAGTATTCCCTTCTTACTTTTAAAAAGGAGAGTAAGAAAAGAGAAACATTTAATGAACACAAAAATGTTAATACTAGAGAAGTTTGAAAAAATTATTTACAAACTATCAACTACAGTGGCTTAATTAAAACCAGATTACCATGTACATTCCACTAACAACATTTGATAAAGGTTACATAAGTAACAAGGCAATGGTGACGATTTTCTGACTAAGGCATCCAGAAATAGTGTTTCTAAGAGGGTAAGATTCATAGTATACCTGCTCAAAAGGTCAGGGGTCACACCCTCCTCTTAACTCTCAATGAGCTTGGTTCATACTTTTAACAATAGCACTCTTTCCCTTTGTTAATGATTTCTGGACTCCTTCTGTTACTAAACTGAGTATCTGCCATTCTTAGTACAATGCCTAAATACACAATAGGTATCTATAAACATTCATCGATAGGAGTTCCCTGGTGGTGTAGTGGCTAGGCTTCAGCATGCTCAACGCTGTGGCCTGGGTTTGATTCCCAGCCAGGGCACCACCAAAAAACGACAAGTCACTGAATAGAAGAAATGTACCATTACCACCTTCAACTTCCTTTAAAAATTCACATGACTTTTATCATTCCCAATTTTATGTCATACACCTTTTCGCTTGGTACTACCTTCTGGAATCACAGGTTCAGTAAGCTTACTATTTTTGTTTTTTAAAAAATTCTTTTTATTTATCAAATTACTTACTATTTTAAGGATGAGCACAGGTTTTTAACTTTGAGAATCTGATGAAAGTTACAGAATAGCTCCCCAGGAAAAGATACAAACAATATTTTGCATACAATGTTAACTAAGGGTGGGTACTGGTTAAAAAAATTCCCCCAAAGCCTGAGTTAAGAGCCCAGTAAGGGGCTTGATTCTCATATTCCAGGATAGTGGGGAAACCCTATTATGGCATATTGATCATGGTCTCCCAAATCTCTTTCTTAGGGCACAATTTAGAGTTTAGGGCTTTTTTCCCTTAAAAAAATTTTTTTTGAGATAATTGTAGATTATATGAAGTTGTAAGAAATGAAATCTCATAGACCCTTCACCCAGTTTTTGGACAACATTCTACAATACATCATAACCAGAAAATTAAAATTAATACAATATATAACCAGAAAGTTAACATTAATACAATCTATTGACCTTTATTCAGATTTCATCAGTTTTACATGCACTTATTTGTGTGTCTTTAGTTTTATGCAATTTAATTAGATTCATGTAACCACCACAAAACAGTTCTATCACAAGAATTCCTCATGCTACAAGCCACAGTCCCCTCCTTCCATCTCCCCTCCACCATCGGCAACCACCAATCCGTTCTCCATTTCTTATTATTTTGTCTTTTCAAGAATGTTAGATTAGTGGAATTACACAGTATGTAACCTTTTGAGATTGGCTTTGTCATTTTGAGCATAATTCTCTTGAAATCCATACAAATTGTTGCACTCATCAATAGTTCACTTCTTTTATTGCTGAGTAGTAGTCCATGTATGAATGTACCATAGTTTACTCACCTATTGGAGACATATGGTTTGTTTTCAGTTTTTGCCTATTATGAATAAAGCTGCTATAAACATTCATGTACAGATATGTGAACCTAAGTTTTAATTTTTCTGGGATAAATGACCAAGAGTGCAATTGCTGTACCGTAAACATGTATAGTTTCATACAAAACTGCTTTATCAGATACACACACACACAGTTTTGCTTAATCTTACTAATATTATTTTCTATAAAAACAGAATTGCACTAAATGTATGTAGCCTTATGGGATTCACTTTTTCACCTAATATTAGATTTCCAAGATTTCTCCATGTTGTTGCATATAGCTGTAGTTTTCATTTTCATTGCTGTATAACTATTTCATTTTGAAAAATCTCAGTATCCAATCAATGGTGAAACAAGGTGTATCATTTGTGAACAAGGTGCACCACTTTTGAATGAAGGATTCATGTCCAAGTTTCTTTAGGTGTATTCCTAGGAATGCTATTGCTAAAATTTAAAAATCTGAATGTTCTGATGAAAGGCTAATTTGTTATTCAAGTGGTTGTATAATTCACACTTTCACCAGCAATGTTTAAGAATTCCTTCTCAAGCCTTAAGTCTTGTTTAACTTAATTTTTGTCAATGTAGCAGGTTTTCATCATTTTCCTATCGCCAAAAAATTCTTTCTCATTTATTTTCATTTACTCTTTAAACCTACTTTATATTCAACACGTCAAGTTGAAAAAAAAAAAATCTAGTTGGAATTAGTTTGGAAAATGCAAAAAATCAACATGCTAATTAGAAAGTTCTGACATCTTCATAACACTATTCCTCCTTCTCCCTCCACATACCCCCTTTTATTTATTTTTTTGTTTGTTTGTTTTTTGTTTTTTGGTATGTGGGTAGCTCCCTGACTGGGAATCGAACCCAGGCCGCAGCGCTGACAGAGCCAACACCGAAGCCTTAAGCCACTACACCATCAGGGAACTCCCAGACATACCCCCTTTTAGGATATGGAATATTTCTTCTTTTATTCAGATCTTCCTTTTATCACCTTCAATAAAATGCCTCACAGAATGGCCAGGAACATGGAATTTTAACTAGCACATATCATGGTACATAGTACATGCTCTAGAGGTTAAATATTGTTGTTATTGTTTATTATGATTATTCACATACTATTTTGAACTGATTTGTTTTTTGCTTATCCCAAGGCATGTGACACTGTTCTAAAAATGAGATCATTTTGTCAATTCTTTTCTAACTGGCTAATACTTGATTTCAGAACCCTACTGATTTTCTAAATCTTTATCTTATAATCAGCCATATCACTGACCACATTCCTAAGTAAACAACCATGATGTTGTTTCAAATAGTGATTACTTCAGTCTTTCTTTCCTAATATTAATACTTATACCCATATTTGGCCTACAATTTATTTGCTAGTCCACATTTTGGTTTAAATAGACTTTCCAGCCCTGTAGAATGAAATGGGAACATCTAGATATATTTTTTTGGTATACTGAAAATAAAATAAAGGAATTAACTATTTTGAAGTTTCAATAGATTGTAAATGTTCTCTGCTGAGTGCTTTTGGAAGATGGATTTCTGAGTATCCTTTGGAGATCTTCTGGTGATTGTTAATCTATTCAAATGTTTACTTTTTCCTGAGTTATTTATACTAACTTTTATTTCCTAATTGTAAAAAGTAGAAAAAGACCACTGATATACTTAACCAATTTCCCATTTGTCCCGAGAATACTCAATTGTGGCGCTTGACGCTTACCTAACTCATGGATTACAGTCCTAACCTTACCCCCAAAGTTATTATTTTCACATCGCTCTAGTATATCAATAGTCTTTGGAAACAAATGACATCATTCTATTTATAGCATTCTGTTTTTAGGAGTGGTATTTCCATTTACAAAACATAGTAATTCTCGATAGTTGAAAATGTCAAATCCTACAAAACGTAGCACTCCTAAACGTGAAAAATATTATCAAATACTGATCATCATATACATTCTGTTACATTAGGATTAGAGACAAGCTCTGTTTAGAATTAACTGGAAGAACAGTTTTTATATTTTATGTTCACATTGAAAACCATCAATTTGCTTCAGCCTCAAAGAGTATGTTTATGTAAAATTAAACGAATGTGGCAGGGAGCTGCACTTTTGTTTTCTAAACAGGAAATGGGTTAAAAGCATTTTATGTTTATTATAAAATATTTAACACAAATTATACATTATTTTTGTTTCAGAAAACAAGCATGGATATATTGAGTCTTTGCATGTCTGCAAATACATTTAATTGTCATCATAGTTAAGTATCATTTTGGCTAATTTATAAGTCTATATTAAAAACCTAAATCCCTTATAAGTGTGTTGATATTTTTTCATTATGCAATGAAGATGAATTGTCATTCACCAAATATTTAGTAAGAGGCCACTCTGTATGGCACTCTTCAAGGAAAAGGAGAAACAGTAGTGAATGAAGCAGACAAAAGATCACTGTCCTGGTGGAGATGACATTCTAGTTGTGAAGAAGGGGTGGTTAACAAACAGATACAAACCTACAAGATATAAGGGGTGTCCAGAAAGTATCCAGCCACGTAATATGAAAAACAGAGGCATTTATGGCTGGATTTTCTTTTTGGATAGCCCTTGTATGATGCATCAGATGCCTAAGTACAAAAGTAAAGTAAATTTGGGAAAGGGACAGGGAGAACTATATGGATGGTGAAGAAAGAGTGGTTCTGTGTCTTGTGGTACCTCAGAGGCACCTGAAGGAGTCACAATCCCAAGCACTAGGCTCTGGTCTGTTAGTTTACTTCTTCCATATCTCCGCCTTGCATCTTCACTACCTTGTTAGCTAGCACTCTGATGCATTTAAGTGGATTTTAATATTTTGTCCAAGTAATACAAAACTTTTTTTTGTTGTTGTTGGCTCCCTGAGTGGGGATCCAACCAAGGCCACAGTGGTGACAGCGCCAAAGCCTAGCCACTATACCACCAGGGAAACCTGCAAAACATTTTTTAAAGTACAATTTGTTGCAGGTACTGTAGTGCAGTGGTGGAGAGGTTTAGGTGTGTAGATCCAGACTCAGAATGACTTCAAATGCTAGTTACGCTGTTTACTAATTTTGTTACTTTAGAGAATTTCATCTCTGTATGCATAGTTCCCTAATCTGTAAAAGTGAGGATAATAAGAGTAATTTCCTTCTGGTGTTGTCATGTAGACTAAATATTTTATGTAAGGTGCTCAGACTAGTGCCTGGCACAGTAAGAGTTAGTTATATTTTTCTTATACATATCTTTATCAGAGCTTAAATGCTACTATGCTGTCTTCTTTTAGGGTCTCTTACATCCTCATAGTTGGGCTGACTTCACTACAATCCCTTTTCCAGATCATTCAAAATTACCTTAAAAGCTGGGTCTAACATATATCAGGATTTATCCATGCTAAGAAATACACACCAATCTCAAGTCTGTTTTCCGAATATGCCAGCATTACTTTAATCCCATTTCTTCAATAAAGTTTCAGTTTAGTTAAAAAAAGACAAAAAAGCCCAAGTTAAAAAAGTTAAAGAGCATTCTCTTGTAACAGAATTTAAGCAGTGAGAAAAGGGTGAAAATGGTTAAGTTTAAAGGATCAATAGTTTTTGATGATTATTCCAAGAAACCACCTTTTACTTAAAAGATGAACACCATACTGGGCACTTGGTGTGATCAGAAAAGCAAAAAATTCCTTGTGTTTTCATACCATGTTCAGTACCATAAATTTACAACTAGAAGAAAATTGTGGTGACAAGTTATCAAATGATTATAGGTCAAAGGGAACTGTGCCAGTCGTTTTATATATCATTTAAGCCTACAACTCACCATCCCACTTTACAATTGAAGTTACTGAGATTCAGAAAGTTTCCCAAGAGTAGGTAACTAGTTAAAGGTCAGAATTTCAAGCCCACACCAACACCTTAAAGTCCTAAAGTTTGTTATTGTATTTTCACAAATTTAACCTGCACTAATTAAAGATTTGGTGAAATAAAAATTAGACTACCAAGTCAACCACTACCATTTAGTCTGACATTCCTAAATCTATGTGTACTTTCTTTCAAATTCAAATACCTGGTGTTTGATAGATGTAAACAATATGAAAAATATAGAGATAAAAAGTATTCCCTGCTCTCAAAAAGCTTACCAGGAGAACACATGAACAGTAATGCTTCAAAACAATTTGTGTTACAGAAGAGCAAAGCACTGAGTTGAAAATGTAAGCACTTTATCTATCTAAATGTTCTTATTCTTGACCACTGCGTGTTTTACTTCTTTAACAACCTCTTAGCAATGTTGGGAGACAGAGAACAGAGGGACGGAAATATTTTCATAAGGATCTGTCCATTATATTAACCTTGCCAAAGAGCCCACAATTACTCATTCAGTGTTGAAGGCTATGAATTTTTACTTAATAAAATTTAGGTATGATAAGAAACACTAAAACAACGTTTCAACTAGAAGAGTGGGCAAATCAGAGGTTTTAGGGATAAATCAGAGTGACTAGGTGATTGGCCAGTGCAGAGCAGGAAAGGAGTGACAAAGAACAAAGACCACTATTCCTAAACTATTTCACTACTGAAGCAAAAAGAAAACCCCCCAAAAGAACAAGCTTTTCAAGTACAAGCACCGTGCAACTTCCTCAATTTCTGTCCATTTCATAGGGAATGTCATGCAAACCACCCTTTATCACCCTCTACCCCATTTCACTGTCTCGAGGGTTATTTTTCTCCTTCTTGAATGATGGTGAACACAAGTTGTAAAGCAAAGGGGTCCGACCGTCTGGCTCTGCAACAATTATTTTATGTGCCTAAGTGGGAAATCTGATTCGGAAAACCTCAAGCGCCGATTCCCACAGGTTGCTCCTGCGTCGGAGCAACTTAAGCTCCAGTTACCGCTAAGTCTGACTCGGCCCTAGCAACCGCGGCGCGCTGGACAGGGCACTTTAGCCTCACCCCAGCTCACCTCGGCCCTCCCTCCCCTCTCAGGCTGTCTTCACCTCCTACACCCTCTGTGGAGGCGCCTACCGCCACCCGCAGTAGATTCATTTCTAGAAGAATCTGAGCACTGGGAGCGCGGGGCAGCTGCAAGAAGTGGGAGGGGGAAGGGTCAGCAAGGGGGCGGGGAGCGCAGCACTATCCATCAACGTCGGTGCACTAAGAGATCGCCAAGTCCCCTTCGGGCCTCCAATGCACCGAGGATCGGGATGGGAATGTGGAATCCAGGTTCCCGCAGATGAAGATGAGGATGCGAGAAAGGGAGTGCACGATTGCATCCGTCCCAAGGGGGCGGGAAGCGAGAGGAACAAAGCCGCTGCCACCCATGCTCCCGGCCGGCCGGGTGATCCAGAAGGACCCGGGAAGCCCGCTTACCTGCCGTCAGCAACTGCATGGCGTGAGTGAAGGACGGATCGAGGGAG
Organism: Lyroderma lyra; assembly: GCA_004026885.1. NCBI lineage: Eukaryota > Metazoa > Chordata > Mammalia > Chiroptera > Megadermatidae > Lyroderma > Lyroderma lyra. The sequence continues at coordinate 213,974 of PVJL010001109.1, read as the reverse complement.
TCCTTCTCGGCCATGAGTTCGGGCAGGTACTTGTTCTCCGGCTCCATCTTGACAGAGGCAGTGGCCGAGGGGGGCAGCAGCGGAGTCGGAGCCGGACCGCCCACTGTCGCGTCCGGACCCGTGGCCGAAGGCGGCAGCAGCGGTGGAGGCTGCGTGGCGGGCGAAGCCCGGGCGGCCCCCCGGGACCCGCCTCCGCCTCCGCCTCCCCGGGACCGGTGAGGCAGCGGCGGCTGCCGAGACGGCGCCTGACGCATTGAGGGGTGGGCACCTGAGGGGTCCATGGAGCCGCTGCGGCCCGAAGACCGGCTCATGCGCGCGGCGGGGTCGTCCCGGCGCTGCATTGGAGAGGGTGTGCGATCGAGGACTCGAGGAAGCGACGCGGTAGCGGTAGAGGCCCGAGTGGCGGTTAGCGGGGGTGGAAGAGCGGGAGCGACGGCGACCGAAGCCGACCCGAGCGACCCAGCAAAAGAGCACCGGAAATGAAGCGTCGCGCGTGCGCACCCAGTCACCGGCACCGCCCTTGGGTCTCTCCGCGGAGAACAAAGTCCCCAGTCGGGCCACGGCGCCTGCGCACCACCGCGGAGCCTGAAAAAGTCTCCTTCCTGCTCCCCTTTTCCCTCCGAGCCCGCCAGGCCAGAGCCTTGTGCGCTTGCGCGGGTGGCCGCGGGCAGCCTTCGTTTTCTTTTCCACGTGACTGGGCTCTAGCGGAACACGTGTCTCCTCCCCCTTCGGGCTGAGTGTGCGGTGGGGGCGGGGGCTGTGGAATGTCTTTGTCTGCGCGCGGGCCCGCGAAGTGTGGAGCAGGAGACCTGTTACTTGCGGGGCCACGCCTCTTCCAACGGCTGAGTCGTAGAGAGGCGTTGTGCTAGTGGGGTGGGGGGAAATCACTGAAGTACGCAAATCAAGGGAGATAGGCGTCGGGGGACTTGGGACTGAACGGTTAGCGTGGGGGAGAAGAGTTGAGACTGGCTGGACTGGAAGAGAGGATTGAGAGAGACTGCCTGAACTGGGAGAGGGGAAGAGACAGGCACAGGAGAGTCTAGGGGTGAAGAAGGGACGACTAAAGAAGAGTTTGACGCAGATGAGGAAGGAAAGCTTGGAGGGAGAAAGAAATTAAGGAAGGACGCGGCAATGGGAAGACTGAAGGCTGTTGGAGGACTTGAACTAAGAGGTTCTTCTGCAAAAAAGTGGGATAATGGCCAGGTCCTTAATCTATGATGGTTGCATCATTAGGGTGGCTCCTGATGTGAGTGGTAAGCCTTTTGTATCTTTCAGGCCCTTCACAATCGATTATTCCACATTTGCTCCAAGAGATCATTACCACTATTCTCAAGGCCAAGGTATATAGTGGACAGTTTCCTACAGCATTCTCTTCATCCTGGGGTGCTATATGCACAGACTCACTTACCTTGATGCCTTTTCTAACCTTTCCTTCCCATAGATTTTTGCTTCTCCCATTCTAAGCTCTCCCATCCCTTCTGGATCAGTTTCCTATAGTAAGCCCACGATTTTCAAAAGCGTATCTGGAAATTGTTGATTTTTAGGCCTGAAACTTAGAAGCCTTCCACTAGAGAATCTTAAGACTTGGTTACCTTCTTGTGAGTGGGAGAGAGAAATCACCCACAGAAATGAGAACAAAACAAGTATATCCATAAATTATTACATATATATGACAGATATATTTCCAATGTCAGGTGCAGTATTTTACTTTGAGGTCACAAAGGTAGTTTAAGTAGGAAACAAAAAAAACGTTTTAAATAATTGTAATGAAAAAATGTAATGTGACAAGTGCCAAGAGATAAGTGAATATTAAGTACGATTGGAGTTCAAAGCACAAGATAGATTTTGGCCAGGGGAGAATGAGTTTCAGGCAAAGGGAAGTGTGAATAAATGAGCAGAAATGAGAATGTCAGAGATGCATTTAAGGAATGGGAGTAATCGGGTTGCAAATTGAAGAAACAGTGGGTTGAGACAGCAAATACATGGAGGCAGGAAAGGGGGCAAGAAGGATTTATGGTTCCCTTGCAACTCATTTTTGCTGCTGTCCTTGAAAATTCTGCTTGGGTGGTGGTGGTACAGATGGCTGAAGTGTCCTTGCTCTGTAATGAGATGCCCAGATGGAGGTACCTTGAGCTGAGGCTAATAAAACTTTGATAAGGAAGTGTCTGAGAAGTGGCTGGGTAGCAGTGTCTGTGGGTTTCTAGACTAGAATCAACATTCTTACTGGATGGCTGCTAAACCTTTACTTTCTCTGAGGGTGGGGTTGAGGAGAGGTTTGAGCTCTTTTTCCTGGCAAGACACATAAAAGATAATTTCTGAAGCGACGGTTCTGTGCCCTCAGTGTACTTACCAAGTACGTGGTGTAGCAACCTTTCATTGTGTAGGGGACAAGTGGAGGGGTTGGGAAGGGACCCTTCCCTAGGAGTTGGGAAGAGTAATTCCTGTCCTGAAAGCCTAGAGGTTTGGAGTTCATTTTGTGTTGACCATGGTATGCTGCCCCAGGTTCTTCTAAAGATACTGACAGTATGACCTTGTGAAAAGATTGACTTTGGAGTGAGGCATACAGATTCAAATCTAGCAATGCCTTGTCTTTGCTGTGTGTCATTGGGAAAATCACAACCTTTCTGAGCCTTAGTTTCATCCTCTATAAAGTGGAGGTAATGACATCTACCTTGCAGAATTGTGAACATTAACAAATATCAGTGTAAACCTCTTGATACTAGAGCTTATAAGCAAAAGTAATAATTATTATTATGTCATTTAGTGCCTAATGAAAAATTTTGGTTGCTCGTGTTGTCTGTGGATCTAAAAGGCCAGCTCTGTAGTTTTTCAGTTTCACAGGCTGTAGCTAGATTTTGTTTTGGAGCAAGGAGTTTCCAAAAAGACTAAGTTTCTTCTACCCTATTTCCTCACATAATCCAGTTACTATGGCAAGGGTGCAGGAGTAATTGAGAGCATAGTGATTCAGATTGAGTTAGGGCCAAAGCTGGCTCTTCCTCTTATCTGCTTAATGATGTAGCACATTACTTAACTTGCTCATCCTCTGCTTCCTTTTCTTAGATAAAACAAGGGTCATAATAGCTGCCTCCGGGGCTGTTAGGATTAAAAGAGAGAGGTCTGTAAAGCACTCAGCACAAGAGCTGGCAATTAGTAGGTGCTTGATAAGCGATAGAGGCCATTGTTATTATTACTACACACATTTATTGAGTACCTTATTGTAGACTTTCACCTTCTTGTGAGTGCCTAACACACGGGCTGGAATGGATGGAAGTTTGCCTAACCTGTGTGATCTCCACGGATGGGGGATCCGCAGGCCCCATCTGCCTCCCTGCTTCACAGCCAGGTCCTGGGAGAAGGGCTCTAGCCCTGGGCAGGAGAGTTTCTCTTCCGAGAGTGTAGTTCATCTGTTCAATCTCAAACGCGCACTTGGTGCCAAATATGTAGAGGGTGGAGAAGGAGACAGGAAGACCGAGATTCAACATTTAAAAGTGTTTTTCTGAGATATTTAAATTACAAAAATATGTATGTCTATCTTTAAGAAAACTCCAACTAAAACAAAGGCAGAAAGTAAAAAGTAAAATTCCCCCCAAAACCTTGCTCATTCACTTGACTTCCCTTTCTTAAAGGTACCTATTATTCAGTGGTTGCTTGTGTAACCTTCCAGACATTGTAACACATCTATATGCAAGTCTATATGTTTTTTGTTTTAAATACAATAGCAATCTATAGTAACAGTTTTTGACTTGTTTTTAAATGAAATATTCTAGTCACCTTATTAGTATATATGTCTACTTCATTTTCTTCGTGGTTGCATAGTATTATATCAAGTGCTTTTAAACAGTTTCCTTCTGATAGAAATATAGTTTGATTGCAGATTTTCCTTATTGCAAACCATACTGCAATAAACATAATTGTACAGAATATCTTTGTGCATAATATCAATAGGATAATTCCTAGAAATGACATAAAAAGAGTACACCAACCAGCAGGGTAGGCAGCATCTTCTTTTCCCTCCGCCTCAACCAATCCTGGGTACTGTCTTCCTCTCTTTTTAGTCTTTGTCAATGTGGTAGCTGAAATGGCATGAAATTCGATATTGTATAAGAGAGTCCATGCCCTTGAGGAGCTTACTATTTAGTGAAGGAGACAGATATGTAAACCAAGAATTGCCATGTAATAGTGTGAAAAGTGTTAAAATAGAGCATTATACAAATTGCTATGGGAATGCACAAGAAGGAGTGATGGACCGACTGCTGACATGGATTTGGGAAACTGCCAGGTGGAGCGTGGGGGCTGGGCATGTTGGGAGGGAGTTCAACTGGGGTTGGTCCTGTGCCTATACTCCCTTCCTCCATGTTCATGACCCTGGAATTTAGATCTCTAACCCAAACTTCTGAGTTCCAAATCTGGATAGCCAAAGTGCATCCCTGACATTCACATTTGGATGTCTCAAAAGCCCCTCAAACTCATTATGTCCCCAGTGGAACTCAAACTGCAGCCACTAGCAGTGCTGCTTCAGGGCCCAGATCACCTATGTAAGTAACTTGGGGCTTGAGAGAAGCTCCTTTTTTAGGACCCAGGCCTGCTTCAGCACCTTGAGAGCATTAGGACCAGCAAAACTTAAGAGGCTTTCACTTTCCTGGCCGTTCTCCTTGCTCACCTCACTCTAGTCCTGAGTTGCTCTTAGTATTCCCACAGAAGACAACTTTGGTTGGAGTGGTGAGCAGGGGCCGAGGGGATTGGAGCAGGGCTGCTGCGCCCAGTGACTTGGCCTCACTGCTTTTTCTTATGGCCACAGGTGAAAAGTCCCTAGTAATGTCCAAAAAATACGTAAAGGCAATTTTGCAGGGGCAACAATAACTCAGGATGATTCATTTCATGTAGTTTATTTGAATTCACAGGCCAGTAAGCTTGCATGATATTTGGATTATAATAATCTGTTTTTCTGCCTGTCTTCTCAACCAGAAGTTGAGTGGCTGTGGGCAGGAACCATTTCTGTCTTTGTACATACAGAGGCTGGAACAGAATAGGCATTTGATAAATGTATGTTGATCAAGTAAATATCTACAAAATAATTAAGCTCATTTTCTCTGTTGCCTTTACCACCAACTTGCTCCTCTTTTGGTGTCCCGTCTTAGGAACAGTACCTCCCAACTCATTGCATAGTTGGAAATCTGGGAGTATTCCTCTCCCCTGCCTCATTACTCTACCCCCACCATAAGTGCATATAATCCATGCCTAAATCCTATTGTTTACTTCATAAATATTGCAAAGCCCATCCATGTTTCTCTGTCTCCATTACCTCTGCGTCTGTCTGAGGTGCCATAATGCCTCACCTGAACTTCTGCCACCTCTGAACTGGTCCCCTACTTTTTTTCCTGCTTTTGCATCCTTTCTCTGTTTTCCACCCAGATGCCAGTATAATAGTTTCAAAATGCAAATGTGATCATGTCTGCCTGTTTGCCTGTTTGTCTGTCTGTCTGTCTGTCTGTCTGTCTCTCTCTCTCTCTCTCTCTCACACACACACACACACACACACACACACACACCTTGTTAAACCTTTGCAGTGACTTCCCATTGCCCTTAGGATAAAGACCAGAACCCTTATCATGTCTGACCAAGCCCTGCACACATGTCCAGCCCTGTCTGGCTTTCCTGCCTCATCTCATGCTGTTCTCCTCCATAGTTCCTGTGCTTAGCAACCCTGGCCTTTTTCATTTCCTCAAGTAAGTCAGATTCCTGCCTCCCTCAGACTGCACACTTTCTGGTTTCTTCACCTAAAACTCTAATCACTGCCTCCCTCTCCCCAATCCAGCCTCTGACTGCCCCACTGTCTCTTTTCCTTAGATACTATAATTCCTACACGTCCTTGCGATACAGTATATGAAAATGTCTCTTCAGATAAACCTTCCCAGATTTCCAGGGCAGGTCATTGTTAGCTCTCATTGTTATATGATCTCATGCCTCATTCCTAACACCTGTTACATTTTAAATTTGCTTCTTTGTGTCATTATTTGAGTAATATCCACCTTTGCAATTTGAATGTTATCCTCTTGAGGGGAGGAACTTTCCCTGTGGTGTTTAAGGTTCTGTCTCCAGCACCCAGCACAGTGTCTGGATTGCTTGATCAGTAAAGATTTGTTGGTTCAAAGAACAGAAATAGGAACGGCACATGCAGAGATATTAAAGCATTACAAAACTTTGTATGGGTCCCTGGGATGACGTCATGACCTAGATTGGGGCGGGTACATGGAAAAGTGGCAGAAGGTGAGGCCCAAAAGGTAGTCTGTGTCCTGACGCTTAAGTAAGGAAATTACCCATGGAGAGCAGCAAGATGCCATGGTCACTGGAGTAGAGAAGGAAACCAGGGGTTCCTTCTCCAAAAATGGCCTGTGTATTTGTTTTAATTGACCTGCCTAATTTAAAAAAATTGAAATAGTTGCCAGTACTTGAATATTGGGAGATTTCACATTTTAAAAAAATCTAGATTTCTAGTTTTTCTTGAAACATGAGATGTTCTGAGAGCACTGGGTTCGCATTCCTCCAAGCAATAATTAACTTGGGCCTTTAGGGGCCCTGCCTCCAACTCCCCAGGCATTTTTGCTATTAGCCTGACTAAGCATTTGAGTTAGTGACCCAGTTCTAGAGGGATCATTCTGGTGGTAGAATGAGAGAAGAGATTGGAGTAGTTGGGGGAGGGCAATGGCAGCTGGAGGAACCCAGGGAGAGAAGGGAGTTCACATTCAAATTGGAGATACTTGGACCCAAGAGATATTTATATTTATATCTGTAATTAAGTTGATCAGGCCTAAGTTGGGGAGAGGAATAAGTTTTGTTACCTAGGGCCCCTCTTCCGCCATTGAAAGCTTTGTTGGGCTAAGAGACATAAGAATAAAACAGGAAATCTGCTGCAATCCTGACTGATCTGAGAGAGTAAATAAATGGAAACTTTGGAATTTTAGCAAGATAAATGCTACCTGCTTCTGGGCCCACCCTTGCCCTCTCCATGTCTGGTAAAAGCTGAATAAGACCATGGTCCTTACTATAGTGGAAATTGACAGTCTTGTGGGAGAACACATTTAAGTAATTAAATATACAATATGTGTTAGATAACAGAATAGATAAGCACTCATTCATTCAACAAGTATATATGAGTACTTTGAGCATCTACCATGTGCCAGACACTGTGCTGGGTGCTAAGAACATAGTCATGAAGAAGACAGACATGGCCTCTGCTCTCATAAAGCCTATACCGAGGTAGTCTGGGAGACCAGAGGATGACGGAATTAATTCTGAGGGAGATTTACATAGGATGGAAGTTCTGGAAGGCAAACATTTTAGCTAAAAGGAAGGAAGAATAAAATTGTGTTAGAGTTTGGGTTGGAGCATAGAAGTTTCATTCTGATTAGGAGAAAGAACAGGAAGAACTGGTGAGAGTGTGTGAGATGTTTGAGGAATAGTGAAATATTGGAGAGAAGAAAGGAAATTGTTTAGACTCTAAGTTGCCTTTTAATCAAAATAGCATTTTCCCCCCTAGAACTTGAATTCTTTAGAAAGGAACCATTTCAAAAATAACTAAAATGAGAAACCAATTCACAGGTGAAATGCTTGTCTTAGTGTATAAGGTATCATTGTAAAATAAGGTAGTCATTTCAAATCAACATAATACTACAGAAGTTACATACCAAAATGAGAGGTTTATGGATTCCTTTTTTTCAAATTGTCTTTAGAACCTAAAGCCCATTCTTCAGACTATTATCAAAGGTGACAAATTTTTATTCTTGAGGGTGAATTTAATATTGGAAAACAAATAATCCAGAGCCAAAGTTAGTGAATAAGGTAGAAATCAAGTTGGGGAGAAAGATTTTGAGCAAAAAATCATGTGTGACTACAGACTAGTGAATCTGATTTTCTTTTGTAATTTTAAAGTGATCCTGAAGTCACTTCTAACATAGGAGGTCCCAATGATGGCCCTCTCAGAACGAAAGTAGTCATACCCACCCAAAGCAATTATTTCAAGAACAGCATTTGTCTCATTCATGCCTGCATGCATTCATTCATTCAATAAATATTTGTTAAATACTTACCTAATAGATGCTAAGCACTCTTCTGGGTGTTGAGGTCAGTGGTAAACAAGATAGGCTCCCTGCATTTGTGCTGCTTTCTAAATAGGAGAGACAGATAATCACCAATTAAACTAACAGGGTTGACGTAAGTTTTAGAAAGACACTAAAACAAGATACTGTGATGGGGTTGGATACTTTAGGTGGGATAGTCCAGGGAGGTCTCTCTGAGGGGGTTCTGATGAGGGAGAAGAAGCCAGCCATGGCAAAGGCTGGAGAAAGAGTACTCTGGGGGCAATGGGGGGAGGACCAGCAAGTGCAGGGGTGCTGGGGAGGAACTGCTGGAGTAAATTCTAGGAACAGAAAAAAGGCCATATGGTTGGAGAATAAAGTGAGCGCAGAGAGTAGCCATAGTAGTGAGATGTGTGAGGTAGGTAGGGTAAGAATCCAGTATGGCAATGTAGGCTGCAGTAAGTTTTCTCTGGCTGTTGTGTAGAAATTGGGGGAAGAACAGCACAAAGACCTATGAGGAGACTACTACAGTAAATGTTCAACAAACATTTTTTGAACATCTGTGTGCCAAGAACTGTGCTAGATGCTAGGGACACAATGGTGAGTAAGATGTGGGTTCCTGTCTTCAGGTTGCTGATGACATTGAGGGAACACAAACAAGTAAACTGGCAATCATTTATCAGTGTGAGAAATCCTAGAATAGGGGGGAAAGTACAAGGTGCTGTGAGAATACAGAGGAAAGTCAGTCAACAGTCCTGGGGTTGGGGGAGGTCAAGTATCGCTTCCTGGAGGAGGTGTCATTTAAACTGGACTTGAAGGACCACAGTAATTAGCCAGGTGAAGAACTGGAAAAGGGCATCCAGAGGTCTTAGAGGGGAGCAAGAATTTGTGGATCCACACATAGTTCAACATGGCTGAATCTTAGAGGTATATTTCCTGTAAAGAAATCAGTCTCAATTTTTTTTTTTTTTAAATGTAAGCCTCTTGTGCTTGCATAGGAAGTCATTCATTCAAAGGTTTTATAGCAGCAGAATGACGTGATTCAGGGGCCTGCTCAAATCTCAACTGTCTTTTCCCCTAATCTCCTCAAATCAGTCTTAATAATAATAATAACCTGTTGAGCTGTAGCTCCGACCCTGATACTATACTCAGTATTGGAAAAAAGCATACTGGTCGAACACCTCTGTTCTCCCCTAACTAGATGAGAAGGAACAACAAGAGGAAAGAATCACTACTCTCAGTAATGAAAAAAACTTCCTCGGGAAGCTGACTGAGACTATGTAGATCCTACCATCCATGAGGCCCTAGCCAGGGCTCCGGTGTGGTTGGTCAAGGGACTTGGGGCTTGCTTTAAGCTCTTTTATGGACGCTACCCTAATTGATCAAAGGATGGGACCAGTCAGTTGATTCTATGTTTCAACAAGCTGACTCTTCAGGTTTGTCCCTAACCTCTAGGGTAGCTGTGCATAAAATGGATTTCTTAATTAGCACAGTTGGTCGGCATGTTTTGGGATAGTGGTTCACTACCTGTGCAATCAGACTATTTCCTGAGACAAGCTCACTAGGGCACTTAGGACTTTTTTTTTTTTTTTTAGCTTTTTGGTATGTGGGTAGCTCCCTGGCTGGGAATCGAACCCAGACCGTAGTGCTGACAGTGCCAGCACCGAAGCCTTAAGCCACTACACCATCAGGGAACTCCTGCACTTAGGACTTTCAGATACCTTTTCTGATAGGATAGGCTGTTCCTGCTTCTCTCCACAATGCATTACTTACTAAGGACTTGTGGAGTCACAGAAATAATAAAAATAATAGCCAACATGTACATATGTTCAGCTTAATTTTCACAACAATCCTATGAAGCTGGTACTGCTATTCCTATTTTATAGTTGGAAAAATAAAAGCATGTGGAGGCTAAATCATTTGCTCAAGGTTACTAGGGATTTGAATCCAGGTAGTCTGACTTGAGAGCCCAAATTTTTAAGCACTTCATAAGTATGACTGATTTAGGGATATAAAGACAAAGAAACAACCATCAACCCCTAGAATTATATAAAATGGTAAATTTTGTCCTCTAGTTTTATAAAATTGGACATCATTGTACTGAATTCAGTTTTTATACAATGGCATCAACACAATGGTTATAAAAAAACATTTACAACCCATAAAAACATTATTTGTTTATTTCATTATTATTATTATTATTATTTTTTTTTTTATGTGGGTAGTTCCCTGGGTGGGAATCAAACCCAGGCCACAGCATTGACAGCACCAGCACCAAAGCCTTAAGCCACTACACCATCAGGGAACTCCAAAAAACATAATTTATTTGTATCATATAGTTGACCTAAATGAATTAATTTGTTCTCAAACTATTTCACTATTAAGTTGCTATGTTAAAACTTCTGTTAAACAATTATGCTTGCTTTCTTTTTTTTTTTGGCTTTTTGGTATGTGGGTAGCTCCCTGACTGGGAATCGAACTTAGGCCGCAGCACTGACAGAACCAGTGCCAAAGCTTTAAGCCACTACACCACCAGGGAACCCCCTATGCTTGCTTTCTTAAAGTTCATCATGTCTTTTTTTTTTTGGAGGGAAGGGAGGTATAGGGGAGGGAAGGAGAATAATCCAACCTTCTGAAAAAAAAAAAAACAATCTAAAGGAAACTAAAATTGGAGTCTTTTTTCCTTGGTAATTTCCCCTGCTACAACAAAAATTTCAGAACTCTTTTGTTCATCTTAGAGCTCAATATCTATAATGCCTAGTACATAATAATTACTACAAATCACAATTACTAACATTTTTAAAGGACTTAATATATTCCAGACTCTGCGAAAGCCTTTAAATCTAGGAGAAAGGACTATAGTTATGCTTGCTTTACAAAGAGGAAGAAACAAAGATACAGAGAGTTTAAATAATTTTTCCAGATCACATAAGTGGTGAATTAGGTTTTGGAGCTCAGTGTTATCTGATTTCAAAGTCCAAACTCTTAGGCTACAATAGTTGTAGAGACATACTCTAAGAAATACTTATTTTAAAAAAAATACTTATTTAGATGTATGAGAATGATTATTATGATGAGGGTGTTTCTCCTACAGTTTTGAAGAAGTCAGACTCTTCATTTTATCCTAAACCACTCCTCAGTTTAATCTAAGTTATCAGATTAAAATATGAACAGGGAAGCATTAGGGGCTATTATCTTTTTTTTTTTATTTCAACACAGGGCCCACTTGACACTTTGTTGATGTGTTACAGAGCATATCACACTTTATGAATGCTGCAGAATTACCAGGTTGTCATTAGCAATGGTTCTTAATAGGAGATTTAAAACACCTCCATGAAAATGGCTGATACAGGCATAGTGGACACATTCTCCACTAGATGGAGTGAGGCACAAGAGCTGAGATATGAGTGACAATTAGGCAGCAAAATATCATAGCAAAAGGCAAGTATCTGTGTGTGTGTGTGTGTGTGTGGGGGGGGGGGGTTGGCAGTGGTGTCTGCTTGCAGAACCTAAAAAGATTATAGAACAAATGTGTTTTTTATTTTTTTTGGTTTTGTTTGTTTTGGTGATGAAAATGCCAAGTGTTCTCAATTAACCAAAGTGTCCCTTTCATGGATGATAAAGCCACCAGCAAAAAGTTCCAATTCAGGTGTAACACCTTAAGATAAATTCTGGATGGCATAGAAATAGCTTAGTAAATCACAGCCAGGTGGTTCCAGGGAATGCCATCTAGGAGATAGCAACCTGAAAAATTGGGGTGATGTCAAAGGATGTGGTATGTATATGCTTTAAATAAGCTGCTAATATACAGTGCCATCTTCTCCATGGCCTAAATACAAGGGTCCAGGGTAGAAGTGGAAGTGATTCTTCTCATATTTATACTTATACTTAATAATTCACTCATAGAATTTTTGCTTTTTTTCTCTGCAATTTTAGGTTCAGTGGGTTTGGAGGTCTTATTTTCCAAGGAATGCTTCCTCCAGGGGATATAGACATTAAATTGATTCCTTTAAATCGGGAGCTGAAACTTCCCCCCGGTCATTCTGGGCTTGTTATGCTATTGAGCCAATGGCAGAAATGGGGTTTTCAATATTGGCTAGGGTGATTGAGCTTGATTATCAAGTGGAAATTAGGTTACCACTACTAAAAGGGGCAAGGAGAACTATGTCTATGCCCAATAACCACCAATGTAAAACTATAGCAAAGCAATAAAAAAGACAGGACCACTAAGGGAGTAAATCCCATGGAAATGAAAGTGTGGGTCATCCCACACAGCAAGGACTCCCCTCCAGCCAACGTGCTGGCAGAAAGTTAGGGGAATATGGAATACATGGTGGAAGAAGGCAGCTATGAGCACCTTAGCTTCATGACCACCTACTGAGGCAGGGTCTGTAGGTACTGTGAATATCTTATATTAACTGATTATGTCTCCCTTTTCCTCCACCTTCTTACTTTGCCCCATGTCCTACTATTTGGCATGAAAAACACTGATGGTGGTTAGCTGTATAATTTGGGTTCCAGGCAGAAGAGTAATTGAGGTGACATCACTCAGCTATGATGGTTGGTAACTAACAGACTTTATTCCTTCCCTTCGGTTGCCAGGTCCCATCTCTTCTCTTTCTGTGTTTGCCCTGTGCCCCCTGAAGGTAAGCTCCATGGACTGTATCACCTGGGCTCATTGCTCACTTGGGTTCTACCAATGTAAGGCACTGGCAAGAGATAGGGATGCAGGAGGAGAAACAGCTCTGTGCTGCATGCTTTAAATTTTCTGGCAGTGGCTGCTTCCTTCTAAGACAACAGCTCCTGTCAGCAGCCCCTCTTCCATAGCGTGGGGTCTCAATGGGTTCAGGAAACTCCTTTCTTTCCCTTTTCAAGCAAGCATGGTCATAACTTCCTACTGTTGCTAACCTCTGGTCACCTCAGACTCTCTTTTTGGTTCTCTTAACTGTGCCCGCATCTCTTGAATGGTCCCTTCATTAAAGTTTCTTGAGTATCTGAGTTCAGTGCAGTTTCCTGCTGAGACTCTGACTGATAGATCAATCATTTAAAGGTGAGATGCAAAATTCTCAAAGTAAATCTGTTCATTATTAAAAAATAAATCAAACCATAAAACACATTAAGAAGGATGGGAGATGAAAGTTAAATCATTATTCACTAAACATTTATTGAGTGCTTACTATGTGTAAATTAGGTTTTGGGAATATCAAAATTAATGTTAGTTGCTGCCCCTGTGTAAGCCAGCCAGGAGGCGGAGGTGTACACAAACTGCGCAGTGAGACAGGTGCTCTGTCATAGAGTTGTCAAAGTGCAATGAAACAGATTGGAAGTTTACTCATTAATTTCACAACTTGGATTTATTTTAATTTCCCTTCTCCTCTGGCCCAGAAAATGGCATGTAAAATCTAAGAGAAACGTTATTTTAAGAGGATTATTTTCATATTCTGTCTTAGCATAAGATATTAATTCCCAATGTGACAGTAAAAGATCTGGAGGGATGCTCACCAAAATGTTACCAGTTTTTATCTTTGAGAAGTGGGAGTAGAAAAATTTCATCAGCATTTCACACCTTTCTACCTCATTTTAATTTTTTTAATTTTAAAAATCGGTTAAAACTTTATGCAATTAAATATGTAGTATAAATAAAAGAAAGAAAGGAAACAATGCTTGTGGCAAACCTCACAAGGAGAATATTGATTTGGGCCTTAGAGAATAATTAGGAGGAAATCATGGAGTAGAGAAAAGGGAGAGGAGAAAACAGATTCACAGAATGTCTTATCCTTGTTTCAGGTTGTGTTATAATAGTACCTCCTTCAAACCTGCCCCTGTAAATTAATTTGTTGATAGCATCTTGTCAGAAAACAAATATGTATCGAGTCCCTGCTCTACGCCAGTAATAGATACCAAGGCAGTATAAGTTAGAGTTCCTGCTGTCAAAGCATTTACAGTCCCAATGGGGAGTTAAGACATTCTCAAAACAGTTAGAGACAGCCAGCCCATGGTTAAAAGCCAAGGGGTTTCGCCTATGAAAGGCCAGGAAAAGCTGAGAATGCTGCCAGTGTTTGAGCATGGGAGCCTTGGAACAGTGGTGCCATTTATAAAAATGGAAATTTGGGAAAAGAGAGCTGTTTTGAAAGCAGATATATTAATACCTATAGTAAAATATCGCAGTCTATGTAAATTACTCTTTGGCTATGCAAATGAGCATGGCTGCATATGTGATGTTTAGACTGCGGGGTGCCAAGAACTATAATAATCTCTACCTTTCATTGAATATAAACTTGGTGCCAGGCACTGTGCAAAGAAATTTGCATAGATTATCATTTAATCTTTACAACAACTCTATGAGGCCATTATGATCCCTATTTTTCAGATGAGGAAAGTGAGACCTGGAGAGGTTAAGTCACTTACTAATAAGGCCTTGTAACCAGTGGGAAGGTGACAGATTAGGATTTAAACACAAGTCTGTCCAACTCCAAACCACTATGCCACTGTTCTGTGCCATCCAGGAGCATTGTTAGAAACACCAATGTGTTTTTCCTTGAGTTCACCTGCCTGCATGCACTGACCCAAAGAAATGCATGAGCAGGAGTTTGCAGGATAGAAAGAACAAAAATAGTTTAATATTGAATTGACCAATACAGAGATGGGGAGCTTATGCTCTCAAACCCTAACTCCCTGATGGCATGTAGGTTACAGATTATATAGGGCAAAATCACAAGACACTGTAGGTTAGGGGGTTTGGGGTCATGCTGGGAGCTGACTGGTAGGAGATGAGATAAGGGTAGTCATTTCTTTACTTCTTAAGGACAGTTCTGAGGTCTCTTCCCAGTGTCCCTCTGTCTCATGGGAAAGTAGCCAGGGGTTGTTCCACCTTAGGGCTCAGGAGCTGAAATATAACCTAGGTCAAGATATTACCTTTAGCCTACCAGAGGTCTGGACCTTGTGACCATTAGTTAGGTTCAGGCTACGGTCCTCCGCTGCTTCGGGAATTGCTGATTAACTGGGGGAAAGGCTAGGACTCCGAGGGGTAAATATGAAAGAGAAAGAGATAGAATTTCTGGAGCTAGAGTTTAAAACTAAATTTAATAAAAGTCATAGGGATGTTCGGTTTCAGTATGTAGGGGATACCAACCCTGCCCTCGGGTGTAAGATGAAGGCACAGGCAAGTGAGCCAGCAGGCACTGACCAAGTTCTCAGACTGGCAGCTCTCCATCACCACCATCACACCATCATCATCAAGGGAAACTTGGGAAAAGTGGTAACTGTGGACTGGAGCGGGCAGAGTAGTCTTCAGGAGCTGAGTTTTGAGCCAGGTCTTTAAAAATTGATCAAATTGGAATAGAGGAGGAAATGGATGCTGGACACGTCAAGCAGAGGAGGCTATGGATGCAAAGAGGAGCCAGACAAGGATAAAGCATTCATGGAATGGAAAGTCTGGATTGGGGCCTGATGGAAAGTCATGTATAGAAAATCAGATATGGAAGGCCTGAACTGTTCTCAAATCTGTTGTAGGAAGGAAAAAGGATTAGGATTTTGAATGGAGATGGGAGAGTGGTGGAACGAGAATATCTAGCATGCTTAAAGGAATTTTTAGGAAGGCTGCAATAGAATGGATTGGAATTAGCCATTTAAACTAGATTAGATCTGGGTTGATACTGGTCTCGAGTAGCAAGATGGAAAATGAAAAGGAAGAAGGTGGATGTGAGACTGTTTTGAAGAAGAAAATAGTTGAGATGCTTGGCAATTGATTGGATTCAGAAAGAGGAATGGAAAAAGACAAGGATCTGGGATTTGATGTTTGGGTGGCCAGGAGGATAATAATGCCTTTGAAAGCAGACTGAGTGGGATTTTGGTGACAGTTCTGTGTGTGGCCTTTCTCTGGGGAGAGCAGGTAGAATGTGGGGCAAAGGACAGGAGAGTAAGTGAAGGAGGATAAAGAAAAGAGCCTGCAAAGAATGAGAGAGAGGGAGGGAGGAATAAACGTAGGAAGGGAGGGAGGGGTGAGGAAAAGAGAGAGAGACCGACAGAGAGATATCAGGGCATCAAAGAGTCAAGAAAACCAAAAGAGAGAGGGAGGTCTCAGAGAAGTCAGAGGTGACCACCGGGGTCAAATAGTATAGACATGGCAAGAAGAATCACAACAGGAAAGAGACCACTGACTTTGAGAAAATCAAAATGCCAACCCAGAGTAAACCACTTTGAGCAGGCATTCATTTGTCTCTTAGTAAAAATGACCAAACCATCAAGGTGAAGGATACTGAAAAGAGGGTGGTAGTTCTATACCAACACAACTAACATTTCTTGAGCACCTTTTATGTGCTCAGGCTCAGGCAATGGCTGGACTCTGTCTTGTTGACCAGGCTGGTATTTTCAGTGTCTTCTTAGAGAGGGAAATGGAAGCTCAAAGAAGTTAATGAACTCTCCCAAGGCCGCATAATGGAAGTAATGGAACTAGGATTGCAAACAAGGTCTGTATGGTCCTGAAGCCCCCACCATTTTTCACCTCACCACCGTGTCTGTGTTGGAATATGCACTGATGGCACCTTAATCATAGTATGAACAGCCACCATTTAATGACCACTAAGGACTGTGCTAAATAGTTTATGCATATTAACTTTATTTTATGATACCTTTTGAAGTAGAGACTGGGGGAGACCCAAAAAATCCCGAATTATCTTCTGGAGGTGGGTCCCTTGTAGTCCAGGCCTCCCCTGGTAAGTGAGTGTTCTCAGAAATCGTCTGCATCACTCAGTGTACCAGCTGGTGTTGTGAGAGGCTGTGTTCTGCTTTAGTGGATTTTTTTTTTGGAGGCTCTTTCAGTGTGTTTGCCCATTTCATGATGGGTGATTTACATGAACACTGTGTGGCATGACAATGCGCCTGCCACATCATGCTGAATGAATATTCAGCAGTTTTTGATTAAAAAAAAAAGGGGGGCATGATCCCCGTGCTCCACTCTTCCTATTCACCTGATCTCACCCTGAGTGACTTTTGTTTGTTTCCCTGGATGAAAAAAAGTCCTCAGAGGGACACGTTTTGCTGAAGAAGTGAAACAAAAACCAGCAGAAGCACTAAAAGGCATCAGAATTGACAAATTCGAAAAGTATTTGAAAGGTGGGAAAAGCATCTCAATAGGTGTATTGATCAAACAGCGAGTACTTTGAAGGTGACTGAAGTTTAAAGATGTAAGAATAAGTACACATTTTTTTATAAATAAATTTTAGTTTGCTTGGTTTTTTTGGTCCCCCCTTGTATTATTAATTCTATTTTACAGATGGGAAAATTGAAACTCAGAGAGATTAAGTGACATGACCAAAGTCACACAGCTAGAAAATAGTTGAAGTAGGCTATATATGAAGCTGTGGGCTTTTATTACCTCTCAAGATTTTCTTAAATGAAATTTCTACTTGAGACCCAATAGGTGACCAGCTAGTGCTCTGAAGCTTTATAAGCCATTAATTGTACATATGCCATTATCACATACTTCCTGGGTGATTTTCAGTGGTTTGAATGCTGAGCTTCTGGTGGCAGACTCCCTGAATAACATCAGTATCACTCGAGACTGCTCTGTTGAGTTGCACTGCTTTCTTTTATCACGTTTCTTGCTTCACCCCAGGGATTGAGCAACAGTATGTGGTTTTTGAACTTGCTTTTCATCAGGGATGGAGAAAGCATGAGAGTTCGTCCACTGCCTTAATTGTTAAAAGCGTGCAAGCAGAATCAGCACTTGTGGCTAGCTGGTGCCTCTCCCTGGCAGTGCCAGTGGCAGGCATCACTTTTCCTGACTGAACTCAGCAGGAAGAGGCTGGCTGGGTCGATAGAGGCGTCTGCCTGGCAGTCATGGGGCCTATGAGACAGAGCTCTAATTCTCCCCCAGCAACCTTACTGTAGCCTGGGCAAGACCTAGTGAAGGCACTATCTTAGTGATAACAGCCTGGGTGGAGAGGGGATGGACATGGAGATTTCCCTGCGGGATTCTGGGCAGAAATAAATAAATGGGGAGTTCAGAGGTGACACTGTGATTGGTAGGCCAGAGCAAGGAGGGGGCCATTAGGCCAAGTGCCTCTCTTCCCCATGGTCATTAGTCAGAGGGCCTCAGGGAAAATGTCAACCTTCCTGATCTGATATAATTTCAAGCCCCCTGCTGCATAACTGAGTGATTCTCTCCACACATGGTTAGTAGCAGATTTTTCTCAAGGTGAAAGCAATTATGCCTTCATGCCCTGCCCACCCCCACCCCCCGAAGAAAAAGAAGATGGAAGGGAAGTTGTCCCTGCTTCTTCCAAAGTTAGCCAGGGTGCCCTGGCCTGTTCCAGTAATTGGTTCCCCCACTTGCTCACACCTCTCACAGGTTGTCATGGTCTCAGGCATTTTGGTGTCCCTCAAAGCAATGAAGAGGGCAGGAGCTGCTACTTTTACACTCCTCTCCAGAACAAAAAAGAGGCTATGTCACTCTGCCCTGGGCAGAGAATTCGCTGGAACACTGTGGGCATGCCTGGGCAGCACACACATGGAGCTGAGCTGCTCCCTCCTCTCTTAGAAGGTTCAAAACCAGGCAGGAAAAAACTCTTTGGTTTTTTCGTGTTGTTTTGTTTGTTTTTAATATAAAAAATTTTTTTATTATTAGACTCATTGGGGTGAATTTGTTAGCAAGAATTACATAGGTTCCAGTGTACAATTCTACAGTAGGAGAAAACTCTTTGGAAGGTGAAGAATCCAGTTATTTTGTTAATAGCTATGCCTAGCACTCTGTTAGGAGTTGCTGAGCTTCTAGACAGGGAGTCTTCTTGGAGCTAAGGAGAGCCCCTTTGCCTCATTTTTTTTGAAGGTAGTGTTTGGTATGAAGAAGTGATTTTTGAAAGGTAAAACCTAAAGAGTGAATGAGATTAGGAAAGCAAAGGGGTGGTTCTTTAAGGAACAGAGTTTGGGAAATGAAACACAACGCCGCTCCCCCTAACTGTAACTCCTAACATCTCCCCTCCTCCTGTTTTCAGGCCTCCCTCCTGCTCTGTGCAGCCGCATTTTTTCCCACTCTAATTTACAAAGCCATTCAGCTCCTTTTGTCTTGTCCTGTCCCCACAGAACTTCATTGTTTACGCTAAAGCAACATATTAAGTGTTTTCCGAAACAAAGAGCCATGTACTCAGAGAAAAATTATGCCACTCCCCTAAGAGACAAAGTAGCTGCAGGCGGTTGTGGTTTTAAATCTCAATTAAGAAAAAAAATCTATCGCACATAAAGCACCTGGCAGTTCATAAATGGTAGTTGGTTGTTATTATTATTTACATGTGCTGATGGATGAGTTGGCTGCTGCAAGAACTCATCCTTCATCCTGGAGCACCCAACTCTTGGTTGGCAGCTTTCAAGTGAAGAACTGGTGTTTTATTTTCTTCATACTCCCAGCTCTCAGGACAGGGCCTGATAAAGAGTAGACATGCAGGAAATGAGTGTTGAGTTGAACACTCAAGAACTCAAGTGTACCACTCTGAGCAGACACAGAATCATGCATTTTGCTGTGGGCCTGCTGTGACATGAACCCCAATACAGATGCTTTGGAACAGCAGAGATTTAAAAAAAAAAAAAAAAGACTGGTCCTGGGGGATTTCACCATCAAGCTGAGCCTTGTGAAACATCATATTGTATCACAAACTGTAAAATATCGACAGTCTCTGATATCTTTGGTTCTTTTGTCTTTTGGGGGAGAGGATAAGCTTCTCTCCCTCCATGTAGGCATAAAATAGATATAGTAATGTGCACAAATCTTAAATGAACAACTGGATGCATTTTTATAACCCCCTCCCCCACCCCCCAGATCAAGATACAAAACATTTCCAGTACCCAGCAGGCTCCCTTGGTCCCTTTTCAGGTATAGCCTCTGCCACAATAAAACCACTACTTCTGATCTCTATCACCATCAACTGTTTTTGAGTGTTTTATTGTTAAACTAAAAAAATCTTTACCTTCCATGACTCAAGTCTTCTTTTTAAGTGAGATTTTTTTTGAGCCAAAATGCTAGCCAAAAGACAGATCTTGGGACATGGAGTCTAAAGCACCAGCAACATGGCTAGGTAGAAAGGACAGCATGTCTGTGGTCCCAGAGTTTTGCAAGCATCTTTATACATCAAGTAGGCGGAAAGGGGAAGAAAGAGGTAGTCTGAAAGAATTCATAAGAGCTGTAGGCAAAAGGGCAGAAGAAGGTGAAGCAGGGCCAGCTTGAAATAAGAGTCTGCATAGAGAAATATCCACTCCTGTGGACTGGCTGTGGGCAGCAATCTGGAAAGCCCACGTGTAAACAAGCAGAGGCTCCTGGAGTTAGATGGTGCCTGGCTAAAATAGTCTGTGGAAACAGCCACTTGGAAATCTGAAATCTCAAAAGGCAAAACAGGAATAGGAGAAGTCCTTTGTTACTTTATGGCCACTGTCCGTTTAGAACATTTCAGAATCTTTTTCTTATCATCATAAAATAAATCACACAGTACATGTTCTTTTAAGTCTGTCTTCTTTCCCTCAACATTATACCTGTATGATTCATCTATATCAGTATTTCATGTGTGTGTGTGTGTGTGTGTGTGTGTGTGCATGTGTAGTGTAGTGTTCTAGTGAATGAGCATATAACAATGGACATATGGTCTGTTTCCAGCTTTTGGCTCTTCTGAATAATGCTGTTATGAATATTCTTTTACACATCTTTTTGTGGACTTAAGCACTTATTTTATTTGGCTGTACAGTACATATGCAAGTAGAATTGCTAGCTCATAGAGGATACATACATTTCACTTTTGTAAATACTGCCAGTTTTCTAAAGTTGGAGTTGTGCCAATTTATACTCCTATCAGTGATATATGGGAGTTCTAGTTTTTCTACATTCTTGCTAACACCCAAAATTGTCAATTCTTTTAATTTCAGCCATTCTTGTGGATGTGTAATAGTATCTCATTGTTTTTGTGTTTATACTAATAAGTAATGATGTTGTTTTCATATGTTTATTTCATGTGCTTATTGGGCTTTTCATGTGCTATTGGCCATTTGGATGTCCTTTTCAATGAGTCCGTTCAACCTTAATCTTCTCATCAACATATGTCTCACCCACACTTATGTGTACATCCTTGTGCTGCCTCCAGAGATCCTGCTCCTCAACTCCACACTCACATATCCAGCTGCCTCTCTGGTATCTCCAACAGGATGACCCATATGTCCTTCAAGCTTAGATGATCAGACATCTCATTTTAAATGGGACAGAAAACAACAGTACTGTCCCATTTCAAAAGGTGCATATGGTCAGCCTAGTCTCACTGGACTATACACAAGGTGTCAGTAGCCTGACCAGACGTACCATTTGAAATGGGACAGTGCCATTGTTTTTTGAGGAGAGTCTAAGGTCTAAACTGAATTTGAAAGGTGAGGAGGAATGTATTTTGGCAAAGAAGATCAGGGTGAGTGTTTTGGGAAGGAAGAAGAGTGAACAGGTGTCTGTGTGACCAAAATGAGATATTTGGATACAGCTCAGCCCTGTCCTCAGGGCAGTATTGGGCCCCTGCCAGTGGTGGGGAATCCCAGAAGCTTCTCTGGCTTGGCTGCAGAAGGAAACAGACATCTCCCACGGAGAGAAAGGGAAGTCACAGGGCTGCTGTCTGGTAGTGCCCGAGACTGGGGCCAAACCAGCCAGCGGACAGATTTCTGTAGGGGCAAAGGAGCTGGCAGTACTGAGGTTCAGCCCAGTACCGTTTGGTCCTGTGTGCAGCTGGGCTGGAGGCTTCCTTCTTTGTGCAAGTTAGCGGGGCTGGTTCGGTGGCTTCTTTCCAGATGCCCAGAATCCCTGTCTCCTATGTGCCATCCTATGGGGTCTTCTCTAGGGAAGAGAGGGTGCTACACAGGAAAGCTCAGAGGAGCTCTGAGACTTTTAAAACTCTGACTGAGTTTCCAAAAAGGTCATCATGGGACTGAGGGAGAGACAGCCAGACAGGCTCTGCTGCTTTCTTTTTTTGCCTTTTTTTGTATGTGGGTAGCTCTCTGGATGGGAATCGAACCCAGGCCACAGCACTGATAGCACCGGAGCCTTAAGCCACTATACCACCAGGGAACTCCCCTCTGCTGCTTTCTTTCCTTTCTTTGGTTTTGTTTTGTTTGGGTGCCAAAACCCAGTCTGCTGCTTTGTTATTGGGCCAGCTACCTCCTGTCTGCCCCTCCAGGTCCACAACTCGTCCTGTCCTGGGCCTGACTTGTCTCAACACATGGCTCCTTTGCCTTCTAGCTTCAAGCTGGGCTCAGCCAGTCCAGAATCTGTGGATGAGAGGCAGGAGGAGAGAAAGGTCGGGTATTTTCCCCCTAACTCCCTCCACAGGCTGGCCATGTGCCTTGATTGACAGTCACTGCTCTTCTTAAGGAGGGCTCTTCTCCAAAACTCTCCTTCTGGGTTCAGTTAACTATCTCTTCTGTCCCTTCAGGTCTAGGGGTGGTGATAGCTCCTCAGTTACTGTCATCATCCAATGTGGTTCTCCTGTACTGCCTATGCCATCATAAATGAACCCTCTTCAAATTATTCTAATTTGAGTGTGCCATCTGTTTGTAGTTGGGACCTTGACTAATACATTTACCAAATAAGGATTCTTTAGGTTGCCTTGAGGGAGGGGGAGGAGGGGGAGGGAGAGAGAGGGGGGGGGAGGGAGAGAGAGAGAAAGAGAGAAAGAGAGAGAATGAGACTGAATATGAATTATTGCCTCATGTACCTGACACTTGAGGTATGGACTTTATTATTTTTTTTTTTTTTAATTTTTTTTTGTCTTTTTTCTTTTTCTTTTCTTTTTTTTCTTTTTTTTTTTTTTTGCCTTTTTTTTGTATGTGGGTAGCTCTCTAGATGGGAGTTGAACCCAGGCCGCAGCACTGATAGCACCGGAGCCTTAAGCCACTGCACCACCAGAGAACTCCCGAGGTATGGACTTTAGCACATATCTGTTCAAGTGTTTAGACAAGAGCTCAAAGTTTGCAGTCTTCAATTTTTTTCCATTTTTTGTTCACTCTATTTCCTTTGGATTCAACAAAGTTCCAGCATTGACTTCTGACTGACTTCACATGGGTCACAAGTCCACTTTCAAACCAAACCCTGTGACTAGAGGAATGTAATAGCAATTGGCCAGACCTGGGTCATATACTTGCCCCTGGAGCTTGAAATAGAGGTGTCAACCTCACCCAAATCACATGGCCTGAGAGTAGAGGAGGGTGGTTCCCAAAAGAGAGTGAAGGTACTCTAATCAAAAGAGGAGGCATGGATGCTGAGTAGGGCAAAACCATGTCTATTTTATTTGGCTGTATGAATTTAGATAAGTGACCTAACCTCTGAAACTTTTGTTTCCTCTTCTCTAAGCGTACTAAGAATATCTAATGATTATTGAGCAGTTACTGTGTGCTGGGCAGTACAAGGGTTTTAGATGAATCTTTGTTTGGTACCATTATTTTCCCCAGTCAAGTGAGAAAGCCAAGACTCAGTAAAGTAGTTTGGAGCTCAGCTTGCAGGGTTGTTGTGAGGATTAAAAGATACATAAGGAAAGTAACGTAGCTAACGTTTTTTGTTTGTTTGTTTGTTTGTTTTTTGTGCTCTTACTGTGCCAGGCCCTGAGCCAAATGCTCTATCTACATGGATTCATATTTAATCCTTGCAATGACTCTCTCAGCCCTGGAAATAGCTAGCACATGCCATAGTCTAGCAGTAACTCAAGAGTAGCTTTTGTCCCCTTGTGCTCTCTGACTTTTCTCTTCGTGTTGGTTTAAGTATCTCCCCAGTGTTGGCCATCCTAGGTTCTTGGAGGTTTGCACAGAGTCTATCCACTGTTTCTCCTGCTACTTCGAAGGTGAGAAGAACAGGCTCAGGGCCAATTAGAGACTGGAGATGTCCTATTGGGGGTCAGGGTTCAATCAGAGGAGGGCAAGTGGGAAAACAGGCATGGGGAAGTGATTGATTAGCATCAGTGAATCGATGCTTTTCCCCAGAGCAGCTTTGACACTTTGAAACATCTCTAGGGGGCTGGGGAAGTGAGAGGTAGAAAGAGGGGTGATAAGTCTAAGGCCTCCCAGCAAGCTGGTATGAGGACCAGTTACACAGTCTGATTTACACTCCAAATACCCTCAACTGCTTCTTCATTCTGAGGCTAGTTGTCCACCATCTTTGTCCAGTCAGGTGCCAGGGCCTGATGATTCTCCCAAGTGACTGTTGTTACCTGAGAGGTTCTTTGTTGAAAGCTTTGACCAAGGGTTCTCCATTGAGATTGAGGTTATCTTTCACTTTTGTGTTTCCAGAAACTAAATGCATGTTTAATTGAACTTAATAGTAGTGATTATATATTCAGAGCCTCCTATGAACCAGTTATGTTACCGATCATGAAATTTAATCCTCACAACAACCTTGCTACATTTATCCTGATTTTACACAAGAGGAAAGTGTGGCTCTGAGAAGTTAGCTGATTTTTCCAAGGTCACAAGACTGCAAATAGCTAAATGGTAAGCTACTAAGTAGCTTGGACCTCTCTCTCCAGATTTGCATCTTCAGCTGCCTAGTTGACACATTCACTCGAATGTTCAATGGGCATCTGAAAATTAACACATGCAAGACTGAGTTCCTGGTGTCCACTCTGCTCAACCTGTTTAGTTAATGGCAACTGCATCTTTCAATTGCTCAGGACAAAACCCGAGTTATCCTTAATTTCTCTCTTTCGCATGAGTATACCCTAACTCCAATCCATCAACACACTCGCTCAGCTCTACCTTCAAAATATGTCCAGAATCGACTACTTCTTACTCTCTCTACTGCTCTCTTTCTGGTCCAAGCCATCATTGTTCACCTGGGTTACTGTAATAGCCTCCTCATTGGTTTCCCAGCTTCTGCCTTTGCCCTCTTTAATCTAATCATGACCGATTCAGATGTCACACCTCTGCTGGAAACTCTTTAATGGAAAAATTGATGAGTAAAAGCCAAAGTACTTATTCTGAGCAGTAAGTCGCATTCTGAGCTGGCTTCCTGAGCCTTCTCTCACCTCATTTACAGTTCCCACCCCACCCCCAATCCTCATCAGCTATACTCGCCTGGGTGCCGCTGTTTAGCTAGATCAGGCTGTGACCTGTTCTGACCAGGAGAGGGCAGTAGTATGCTGCTTAGCGCTTGTGCCAGGCTCATGGAAGGCTCTCCTTAGCACAAGTGGTTTCTGTCTGGAGCAGCTCCACAGAGGACTGGGCAGCAGGTAAATCACCCTATTCCTGAAGAAGGAAGATGAAATCCAGTAGAATGTGCACTGAGGACAGTATGGGAGAAAATAAAATCAAGGTAGCTGTCCCCCATATGAAAATAGCTTTATTTTTTCCTCATGCACTATGAATATGCACACACACTATAAAAACTTTAAATAATACATAAAAGTACAAAGAAGAAAAGAAAAACTGCCTGAAATCCCATGGCATGAGATAACCATTGTTCACATTTTGGGCAATATTTTTGTAACCTGCTTTATTTTTTTACCCCAAAGACATCATAGACATCTATCCTTATCAATACCTTTAATGTTAGAGGCCTCAGCATTTGTACTTACACAAATTCTTTTTAAATTTTTCCACCCAAGTTACTCAAAAGGCAGAGAAGATGAATGAATGCATTGCTAGGCAGGTGGTGTGTGAGACTATGTGGTGCTGGAATGTAAGAGGGTGAGAGAAACTTCGACATATTGGGCTTTTACCTTAAAAATTCAGATAAATTTGGTTATACCTCATAACTTTTAGCATTCCATTCCATGTTTGCTTTTATTTTAAAATATTGTCTTTTCTCCTGCAAATTTTTTTTTGGGGGGGCGTAGTTTCCTGGCTGGTAATTGAACCCAGACCGTGGTGTTGAGAGTATCAAAGCCTAACCACTACACCACCAGAGAACCCCTCTCCTGCAAATATTTTTTTATTTTTTTTTATTATTTTTTGTTTGTTTGTTTTTTGTGTTTTTTTTTGTATGTGGGTAGTTCCCTGGCCAGGAATCGAACCCAGGCTGCAGCGCTGACAGCGCCAGCGCCAAAGCCTTAAGCCACTACACCACCAGGGAATACCCTGCAAATCTTCATAACATTTTGTTGTATGTATGTACCATCATCATCTATTAAGCAAAACACAGTGTTGGACATTTAAGTCATTTCCAATTCTTCTGTAATATAAACACTACTTGCAGGAGTTCCCTGGTGGTGTAGCGGCTAGGCTTTGGTGCTATCAATGCTGTGACCTGGGTTCGGTTCCCAGCCAGGGAATTACCCACATTAAAAAAAATAAAAATAAAAATAAATAAAAAATAATCACAACTGCAATGAGCATCCTTATGCATATGTATTTTCTCTTGTCTAGTTACATATATCATTAGAATAGAGTTCTAGAATGGGCACTTTTAAAAATAAAGGTAATGGGGAGTTCCCTGGTGGTGTAGTGGCTTCAGGCTTCGGCGCTGGCGCTGTCTATGCTGCGACCTGGGTTCAATTCCCAGCCAGGGAGCTACCCACTAAACCCCCACCCCCCCCAAATAATAAAAAATAAATAAAGGTATTCCTTGCTTCCCCAATGCTTTTGAAAAATTGGTATTAATGAGATGAAAAAGGTGTTGATGGGAAGAGGGGTTGTCCCTTTAAGCTTCCTTTTCTAGTCCTAGCTGGGACCTAATGGTGGACAGGCTGTAGGGTTGCACCTAACTCTGCTTTAGTATTCTGCACATACTGATTACATGGCTTCTTGGTGACTAGGGCTATGGTAAACTCTTGTTTTCACTTTATATCACTCAGTCTTTACAACAACCTGGTAGGGTAGACATTCTTATTGCATTTTACAAAGTGGAAGCCAGTTCAGTGAATCCAGGTGTTTAGGCCAAGGTTACACAGCTAGTAATTGAATGTGGGAGTGTCTCAATTTCAGAAGCCAAAGTCTTTGTCAGCCTGGTGAACAGGACACCTTGGCTGTAGACTCGTTCCTAGGACAATTGTTTGAAAACCTTTTAGTTACAAGTCAAAACAAAACAAAACAAATAAAGCTATTTTAGTTTTTTTTTTTTTAAGGGAGGATGGTGGTGTGGGGAGAGAGTTATATGCACACAGAGAAATCTCATGGAACCCAAGAGAAGTAATTAGTCTCATGAGGGATGAAGAAGCAGCTTTCTCTCTTTTGCTATTCTCTCTCTCTCTCTTTCTCTATTCTCTCTCTCTCTCTCTCTCTCTCTGGGAAATCTTAAATTATAGCCTCCAGCCTTTGCTTCCATGTGCTCATCAGTCTCTTCCTTCTTTAGCAGCTCAGCTTCTCTACTGATCCATAAATGTAACCTTCTTCCAGCTCCCAATTTTACATCCACTCAGTTTAAGCATGCAGCTCAGACTGAAGTAGAATCTCTGAGTCCTAAAAGTAAATCTGATCTGATTACATCACAATACATGTCTACTTCTGGTTCAACCAGTTGTGGCCTTGGGGTGTGGGGTGCCGAAGTACAAACACGGCTGCTGGTTTAGTTTGTGGGGAGGGGGCAGTTCTTTGAAAAAGAGAATCATTGTGGGCTGGAGAGATTCCTACAAAAGTGTATGTCTACTATGAATGTCTAGCTATAAAATCCAAATGTTAATCAGCACTCTTTTGGATATAAGTCACAGAAACTCAAGATGACTTAAATAAAAGGAATTTATTTTCTCTAACAGAATAGTCAAGGCCTTGGCTTCAGGAACAGCTAGATCCATCTGCTCAAAAAATATCGTTCGGAACCTATTTCTTTCCATTTCTCAGACCTTTTCCTGTGTTTGCTTCATTTCCAGGTAGGCTTTCTCCTCATGGTGGTAATATGGCCACTAGCAGCTATAGGTTCATATTCTCACGACTTAGCTTTCTCTGGAAAGTAAATTTCTCCTTCCCAATCATTTCAGCTTTGATTGGTTTGGGGTAAGTTATAAGCCCATCTTGAACCAACCACTGTGGCCACAGGATAGTTTCCTCTGATTGCCTAGCCCTGGGTCACATGATGACTGGGTCAGCCACAGTGAGTGGAGTGGGGGAAGGACAGTTCCTTAAAGGAAAAGTGGGGTGCTATTATTAACAGAGATTCCAGAAACTACTATTTTAAAACAGTGACTTGAAATTTGCACCAGTAACCTCCTAGGATATGTTAAAGAGTCCTGGTGAGGGGTGAGAAGATGCCTTTCATTCTTTTATTTAATATACATTTATTGAGGGTTCAGTATGTGCTCAGCACTGTATTAGGCTCAGGAGATACAACAGTGCATCAGAGTGATAAAGTCCTTGTTCTCATGGAGCTTAAATTCCAGTAGTGTACCAACAAATAAATGTTTCCTGAGCACCTACAATGTACAAAACACAGTGTTTCAATTCCAGTTCCTTTCTACTCTCCTCCATATAAAGAGAGCTAAATGTGGCCTTTTCCTCTAGGAGCTTACAATATACCAAGGCAGGATAAAATCATGGTAAGTAGTAAGAGCATATGATAATTGCCCAGAGAGTTATACAAAGTGCTCTGAGAGAGGGGGCTAGGCTGAGAAAGACTACTACTACTACTAATGGTAATAATAATAATAAAATAGCTAACATTCATTTAGTGCTACTGGGTGCCAGGCGCTGTGCTAAGAACTTTCTGAGCAACATCTCTTTTAATCCCAATAATAACCCTATGAAGAAAGTACCCCAATTGACAGAGGAAGGAACTGAAGCTTAGAGAGATGAAGTGACTTGCTCAACAGCACACAGCTGGGGAGTCTCCCAGTTGGCACTTAAACCCAGGGCTGTCTGACTTCAGAGGCCATAACTTTAATGATTACATACTCCTGGGTGTGGAAGGAAGGCAGGAGGTGTTGGGCGAGGAAACGTGGGCATGTGGTATACCTGGGGGACAAGGAGCCTGCAGGAACAGGCTTTGTTTTTCCTTCTACCCAGAGGGCTTTCTCTGCTTCTCCACAAATGGCAGAAAGTGGCTGTCCCCAGCTTTGGGTCCAGTACCTAAACCTGACTCTCTGGTGATTATTACAAACCGGCAGCCTTGTAGGCCAAATATGATACACAAGATATTCTTAGCCAGTGGCATTTAAAAGAATGAATTAGTGCCCGATATTTAAAAATTGGGAAAGTTGACATAAAAATCTGGAAAATCAGAATATCTGTGAAGGCTGGGCCTATATTCCCATGGCAACCATCTGCTAGAGCAGAGTAGCAGATGCTACGTTTTAGATGAGGCACAGTCTCTCTCCATTTGCCACAATTGGCCATTCCCCACTCTCTCATTGAGCTGTTTCACTAATTTTCGTTACTGATGTGACCCTTTAGGGGCATTTGAATTGGAGTCACTGTGTCCCAGTTTCAGAGTCCCAGGAGATAGAATTCAGTCCAGTGTGGGCCAAATATGCACTTCTGGTTCGAAACCCCATGGTGACAGCAGGACACGCTTCGGCAAGGTCAACATGGAATCGAGGGACACCTCTTCGGCAAGGTTTGTGGGCAACAGTGGGTCCTCGAAAAAGGACTGTAGTTGTGTAGACACTCCAAGAAATGACTAGTGGAAAGAGGGAAGAAATTCAGGCCTAGAGTCCATTCATAAGGTGTGTAACCAGCTAGGCTACAAGTCATGATGAAGGCTTAAACTGAAGCAGAAGCAGTGGGGAGGAAGAGGAAGAGGGGAGATATACAAGATGTTAAGAGCATGGTAATTTGTGGGCAGGACAGGGAGGGGGCAAGGGTGAAGCTTGAACCCTGGCTTGGGTTACAGGGTAAAAGGTCACTGTGACCTTTTACTTGACAAATGCCCTGTCATTCATCAAGTTTGAGAACACAGGAGGAGGAGCAGGTTTGGGGGAGATAAAGAGTTCAGTTTGAGGGTGTTGAGCTTGTTGTGCTTAGGGTCATACAAGTAGAGCTGCTTAGTAGGCTGGTGACATTTGGGGGAAGATATGGGCTGGAGATATGGTCTAGGAAGTCACAGCAAAGAGGTGGAAGTTAAAGATCTGGGCACTGATTAAAGCTAGGAGGTTTAACTGATAGATTTGGCAATACTGTCTATCCAAACGAGAGCCCAGAGTATGGGCAAGGGAATGGATCTTACTTGCATTTTATGTACACTTTGCAGAGACCAAAAAAAAAAAAAAAAAGGATTTCCCTGGTAGTGTAGTGGCTTAAGGCTTCAGTGCTTTCAGTGCTGTGGCCTGGTTCAGTTCCCAGTCAGGGAACTACCCACATACTGCCCCCCACCCCCCAAAAAAGTGACAGATGCCACAGAGAGGCATCACTGAAGTCTTAACAGCAAGAAACAGAAATTTATGTCATCTGAACAATTTCCAGATGTTCTTAATCCAGGGCTGTTGGGGTTTCTGGGGAATTACTATAACCTAATGACATTATTACCTCCAAAAAGGATTGCTGTCATAGTCATCAATTTATAAGTGTCCTGTTGGTAGACAGACACTCCTTTTTCCTGGTCCTGCAACCGGGAACTTCTGCATCTGCCCCATTTTCAAAGATGATAACACCATTTATTTTCTATTTTCACTTCCTAGAGAGACCAGTTCTTTTGAGAAGAAAACTATACATTAGTTATTCTAGTTACTTTGTTGAAATGAAATTTGAATTTAAATCAAAAGGGAAAATTACCTCTGATAAAGGTGTCGAAAGAGCTGGGCCTACTGATAGGCAACAGACGTGTGTGGATCTTGGACGATCAGAGAGTGATGGAGTTGGAAATGTGGGCGTTCTCATTTTCAGTTTTCCTTTGTTAATGAGCTCACTGTTCTTTAGCGAATAAGATAATAAAAAGTAGGGTGTTGTATTTTAGAAAGGAAGTGGAAATAAAACAAAAAATCCTGCAAGAGTAAAAGGGCATGAAGAATAGGAAGAGAAAAGGAGTAAGAGCAGAACCATGAGGGGCAACAAAAAGTGCTGGTCGGAGATGGAGAAGAGCCAGGGGCTATGGCCTCACAGAAGTCCAGGAAGGAGAGTTTAAGGAAGAGAGTGGGCAACAGTGCCAAGTGTTCAGAGAGGGCAAGAAGGAGAGGCCTGGAGAGAGTCTTTTGGATTTGGCAAGTAAGAGAGCATTGATGAG
The DNA here is from genome assembly GCA_004026885.1 of Lyroderma lyra. NCBI lineage: Eukaryota > Metazoa > Chordata > Mammalia > Chiroptera > Megadermatidae > Lyroderma > Lyroderma lyra. Next base: position 182,816 of record PVJL010001109.1, on the reverse strand, counting down.
TGTGATGGGAGTGGAGTAGTTGGGCAGAAGTCAAGTTACAGGGGCTGAGAAATGAGTGGGCAGGGAGGATGGGAGACAGGGTGTCGACTCTCTCTAGGACTGGGGTTTAGAGGAAAGAAGAGAATTGGTCTAAGAGCAAGGAGCTTGTGTCAAACAAGATTCCAGGGGAAGGCCTGGCTCCACGTAGAGGACCAGGTGTAGCTAATGTCTTGTTCTGAGTACAGGAGGGCCTGGGAAGACCTTAGCTACCAGGTGCTGTCTTGTTTGTGGAACTGGAATGAAAGCTCATCCTAGGGGCCAGCAAAGGGAATTACCCTAAGAGGGAGGCCCAGGCTTTGTGGCTGGGTTTTCCCGGCTCTGCATCTAGTTTCCTTGATCCACTGAATATCTTGGACTGGTTTTGCTGAATGACTCAGGAACTTGAGCAAACTTTGCGTACTGAGTTTCACAGCCCTGGGGGAAGGGAAGTCCAATTCTTTCCTGATAACCAAGAAATAGTCATCAGATATTGAAAGAACAATTAGCCCCAACTTCAGAAAAAAAAAAAAGAAAGGTCTCTAAGCACTAGAGAATTTTAGTGCTTGGATCCAAGAGCAAATAGCTGATGCTGGGACTCTGCCACCCTGTAGGTCTTAATAAAAATAACAATAGGATTATGATTACCCTTTTATAGTTTTGGAGTACTTTTATAATTGTCAGGCACCTTTGGAAGGAACTATAGGCTTTATCTCTGACATCAAGTACTCTTTTATCCCCTTTGACAGGAGGAAGTTGAGAGTTAGAGAGGTGAAGTGACTTGCCTGGGGCATCCAGCTAGTAACTGAAAGAGCTGAGAAGTGACTGCCAAAAGCCCATGTTCCTTACCACTATTTCTCGGGATGTCTCTAAGTAACCCAGCAGAGTTGTGGGATTGATGAAGATCCTAGGCAAGTGGCTAGAAAACGAGGTTCTTAAAAGAACCTTCTCTCCAGCTAAGATTTCTACTGGGAAGGAAAGGACAGAATCCTCTGAGCTTGTTTTGAGGTTCCCTGTCACCTGAGACTCCCATCCGTGGCTCCCTGCCAGGAGCTTCTAAGCTCAGGGATAAAGGGCCTATTTACTGGGCCTCCCAGAGCTGGGTCTGGAAGCTGGCCCTGGTATCAATCAGCCAGTGGTTAGTCCCTCCCTCCTCCCCTCCCCAGCCTACCTTCCCTGCCCCTCCCTGTGGACTTGACACCTGGTATCTCTTTCTTGTGTCCCCGGAGCCCAGAGTGCTTGAGGCCCAGGCACGCGCAGTATCACTTTCTTCCTAAACTGTCCCTGAAGCAGGGACAATTTTTGTGTGCTGCCTGCCCCACTGTCAGTACACACTTCCAAGGGTTCCTGTGGAATCCAATCTCCAGTAAACACTCAAAGAGGAGGAAGTGGGCCAAGCAATGAGCCTGCGATTGCATCAGGGCTGACGTACTCCCGCTGCCTTTTCCCCCATCTCAGTCTCCAAAGCAGCCCCGTGGGGCCAAGCCCAGGCCCTCTCTCCTTCATTCAGCCCAGGAGAAAGGCTAAGGCTAAGGCAAAAAAGTGATGTTTACAGAATGCCAACCAGGCACCATGTAACAATAATAACAAAGATATCTGACTTAGGACACATTAGGCACTGGATCAGGAGCTCTATTCCTGGAATAAGAAGCAACTAGAGTTTATTGCATGCTGGTGCTATGTGGTTTTCAGGTATTATCTCATCTAATTCTAGCACCACTCTTAAGAGTTAGTATGATTATGATTACCCTTTCATAGGTGAGGAGACAGACTCAGAGGGGTTAAAGTTCAGAATTATCCAGGCTTCTGGATTCAGCACTGGAGAGTTAGGGTTTGGATCTGGGTCTTTTTGCTCTGTGCTTCATCATTATATGTTAATTAATGTAATTTTTCTCAATAAGAGTAAGGTAGTTACTATTAGCTTTAGTTTATGAGGCTCAGGAAAATGAATTAACCTGCCTAAGGTAAAAATGCAAGTCTCAACTTTTGTCACTGCCAATTTGATGCCTTCATGCTGAACTCCAGTGGGCCCAAGAAGAGGAAACCCTTGCTGGAGTGTTCCTAAGAGTCCTTTCTTAATGCCGTGTGGATTTAACATTATTTCTTACCTGCCCTACCTGTACGCGATAGAACCAAAACCTGCCTCTCTGAAGTCACTTTTATTGGCCTGTTTCATTTGCTCACTCAGCCTTCCCTCTGGACTGTCAGCTCTCTGAGGGCCAACTCTGGCTATTCAGTCATCTCTTTGAACCTGCTAGTGCCTGACCCACAGGAAGGCTTGTTTGAATAACTAAATGGATTCATTAAGGAGATGGGGTTTGAGCTGAGGTCTTTTGGGCTCTGCTAGATCATTTCTACTCCCTCACCCTGCTGCAGGGCCCTCTCACCCAGGGCCCTCTCACCCAGTGAGGCCTAGTTACACAAGCTGAGAAGCAAATGGCAGCAGGTGAGCTAATAGAATCCTTCCCCTCTCCTTCTCTTTCCTTTTGCAGAAGCCAAGGAGGAGCATGAAAACTCAAATGTGCCCTGAACCAGTCTCAACCCCCAAGTCAAGGAATGCAAAAGGTGAGGAGTCGCCATGGTAACAGTAGTGCCAGGTGTGTTGGTGAATACTTAGTTCCTGCAGCAAGTAGGAACTGGGAAGGCCTGCCCAGTGCCTGTTTGAGGGCTCGTATTTTCTGGTTACAGGGGAGATGCATTTCATTTGTTCCTCTTAATGGGGCATTACAGGAGACTTTGCTTTTCATTGCTTCCATTTTCTTATAAGTGGAAGGGGAGGAAAAATATAATTTTCATTTCCTTCCCCTCCCATCCACTCAGAGAAACCTCCAGAAAAACACCAGCATTCCCATCAGAGGCTCTGCTGCCGCCGGTCATGAAACCCCATCATCACTTAAATTGCTCTATTTTAAAGGTTTGTGAAAACTGCACCAAATTGATTTTTCCCATATCACTCCTGTTATTTCTGTGGTTTCTCTTCTTCACTGCTGCATTTCCCGGGGGCAGGAGAGCAAGTCTATATGGAAACTTGAGGTACTCTTATGTGGTTTGGGAACCAAAAAGTAAAAGTATTTGAGAGGGTACCAAATTGTTCTTCTTTCTTTTACTCACTCACATACTTACATATTTATTTTTACCCTGGGTCTGTTGAAAAGGATTTGGCTCACAGATTTCAAACTCAGTTTAGCTTCAGGTCTTAATCATGCTTAAGTAGAGAATCTATGACCACAGGGATGGAAAGAACTTGTAGAAATCACCTGGCTTAGAGATTCTCCTGTCTTTTAGATGTCATCAATAGTCAAAATTTGAAAAAATTCGGAGGGGGCACCCAGATATGGTTGCTAGCTTTTATTTTGGCAAATAAGAACATTAAAGAAAAAGAGCTATCATGCACTACAACCACTGTTTCATAAAAGGAGGGACATTTTAATCCCCCCCAAATTAGGAAGGGTATACTCTCAGAATGAAAGACTCTCTTAAACTGAATAAATTTAACATATGAAAATTCACCTCTTTACCTTTATTTTTCTCCTTTCCCCATGCATTAGCACCAATCTCAGGGTAAACATTTGAGAACCACTGATTTGGTTAACTGTACCTACCAGTATTTCTTGGAGATAGTGTTTTGGCCTCTGCTTGGATACCTCTGGTGGCTGGGATGCTCACTACCTTCTTTGGATAATTCAAGCTGTTGCTTTTTTTTCTTTTTTTTTTTTTCATCACCCCTCTCTTGCCTGCCCTTCTTCAGGCTGGTTAATGGCCCTATTCCATGCTTCCTTATCTTCCCTGCAGTTAACCACTTTTGTAGTTCTCATCTCACAGTGTTGTAATTGTTAGTTGACACATCTATCAACTAGACTCAACTTCTTGAGGGCAAGGTCTATATCAAGCTTGTCTAACCTGCGACCCATGGGCCACATGCAGCCCAGGACACCTTTGAATATGACCCAAGATGAATTTGTAAACTTTCTTAAAACATTATGAAAATGATGCACAGACCTTTTTTTTTTTTTAGCTCATCAGCTATCATTAGTGTATTTTATGTGTGGCCCAGGACAATTCTTCTTCCAATGTGGCCCAGGAAAGCCAAAAATTTGGACACCCCTGGTCTACATCTTTTCACTATTGGAGCCTCAGGCCCATCACATGGCAGAAGGTCATCAATAATTGTCGACTGAAGTAATGAACTTTTACCCATCAGACTAATGATATAATGAAATAGTCATAATAATCATGAAAATAACATTTATTTAATGTATACTATATCCTAAGCACTTCATGTGATTTTGATAAGGAACAGGCTTTTATGTTGGGCCATTTGGAACAAGATGAAAGTGATAATATATAAAGCATGTTATTTTTAAAGGAACAGTTTATCTGGGAATTTATCCTACAGAATTCCCCTAACAGAGCTCCAAGATGTATATGCAAAAATGTCCATTGTATGTAACAGCAAAATATTGGAAACAATCCAAATATCTATCTCTAGAGAACCTATTAAGTACATTACAGTTCAGCCATACTATGTAGTCAGCCTTTAAAAGAATAAGGTAGGTCTAAATGCATTGACATGTATTATCCAAGACATACTGTTAAGAAAAACCCATTTCTATTAAACACACTTGTGCACACAGGGAAAACTAGGAATGTATAGAGAAAAATCTGGAGGAACAATACAACACAAATGGTTAATAGTGGTTCTTTCTCTGGGTATGATTGTGGGGGACTTTTACTTTCTTAAGCATTTATCTGTGTAATTAAAAATTTTTTATTAGAAGATTGTCTTATTTTTTAAGTTTTATTAACATATAATTTACATACCATAAAATACACATATCATTTTTAAGGCTGGAGCAGGGAAAGATTTTTTAAAACACAATCTTTTGTCCCTTTGCCTGCTCTTTAGTTTCTTTCCCCACAATGGGTTACCTTACCTTTTCTCAGTGTCTCTGTGTGGCCTGGAAAACTCCTTTTCTTTACCTGGGGTTATAAAGGAAGGATCAGACTAGCTGCCTTCTGAAGTTCTTTCAGACATTAATTCTGTGAGTTCTTAGTCCTTCTGCTCTCTCTCCTACCCAGATTCATTTTTAGGAGCATCTGATTATCTCATTCTCATGACATGAAAATGGCTGGTGAGGTTCAGTTTTTCTCTCTGGTGATGTTTACATTTGAACAAAAGGTGAACTATTATTTGGTTTTAAACCAAGAAAGAAACTTTCAATTGTGTAGTGTATATGCACACAAGCTGAGGATGGGGTACAGGATGTGCTTTGGGGAATATGGCAAGCTTTTCAGCATCCCTGAAAAACAACAGTAGTCAAGTTAGGATCATTGGTGTGGAGATGGGTACTGGAGATTACTGCCAGGTAAAATAGGACCCACATGGAGGGAAAGTCAAGATTCTGGCCATAGCACCTGACAGAATTAAGACAACTGTGCACCATTGGGGAAGGAGTGCTCTCAATTTCACAGTATGACCTTGATTGCCCCATTTAACCTGGTCCTTTGATGGCTCAGTGTGTAGAAACATTATCACGGGCAGAGAGTATATATTAAACATTTATACACACACAGCTAATCTAAGTCACTCTGAAACAGGTTGCCAAAATGAAAAGAGCTTACACTGTTAAATTGACATCCAGAATGTAGGTAGATTATAACCACATTCTCATTCCAGAAGCAGAGGGCATAGTGGTTGAGGGAGTGAGGCCCTAGACAAATACTCCCTGGGTTCAAGTCTTGACTCTGTCATATACTATCTGGGTGTCCTTGGTCAAGTTTGTTTAAATGGCTTTGCTGTTATTCATCTGTTTCCCCATATGTAAAATAAGGATAATAATTTCCACATCCTAGGATTGTTGTGAAAATTAGTTAATACATATAAAGTGCTTAGAACAACAGTCTTCAGTAAATGTTAGCTGTGAACATCATTACCTCCTAATCCCTCCATTGTGTTGGGAGAGTTGCTACTTCACTTCCAACAGCTCTTGTTTCAGTTACTAATAAATTCTTTGATATTTTCCAACTGCCAAAACCAGGATACCAAGACTTGAGGTATCTGAGAATGCTGTGAACTGAATGCAGCAGGCAGGACAGCACCAGAGGTTAGAGTACTGGCCTGGAGCCTGCAGCTGATTCTTAGAATAGTCTTGAGCAGATGCCTGCGCTCTCTGGGTCTTAGTTGCCTCATCTTTACTAGACAAAATAAGGAAGTTGATCCATGTTTCTTAACTTTTCCCTCTCCCTCGCTGCGAGTTCCTTAAGTTGTTTCCTACGTGGATTTCTGGCTGAAATCCAGTTACACCTGAAAGCGGTGGAAATGGGATTCTGATAGCTGATTGGCCATGAGAAGGATCTAAAGCGGGTCGTCTCATGGCCTTCCAAGTGCACTCTGGCCCAAACTGAGATTCAGCCACAGTTTTCCAGCTCTTACCCGCAGAAGGGCAGGGAACTCTCTGCCCGCAGCCCCACCCCCAGAGAGAACCTTGAGTTCTTCAGGGATTCACAGCTTTTCTCCCTCCCCACTGGGCTCCCCTGGACAGTACACAGGGAGGCCACTGGGAGCCAACTGCCTGCCGGGTTGTGTGCATGACTCTAGAGGCTTCCCACAGAAGATGATTGGCAAGGGTGGGGGGTGGTTCCTGAAGCCAATGGTAAGCGGTGCCCTGACCCCTCTGCCTCTGCCCCAGTAAAAGAGGGTTGTAAAATTCCGGAAGAGAGATTAGAGGCAGGAGATGGGAGGGGTGGTGAATCAGAACATTCTTTCCTCCTCCCTGGCTATCACTTTGGGAGGGTTGGGTCCTCTCATGGCCTTCTCCTGACCCTTCAGCTGGCAGGGTCTAAGCAAACTAAGCAGTACTGCGCAGGACCCTCCTAAGCTCTGCTATACTTTGTAGAGCCTGGATCACTTATTTTGCAGCTCAGGACCCCTTTTGGTTTTCAGGTTGGGGAATTTTGGTAGTTTTTTCCAACAGGATCCTTTCTATAAGAGTGGCTCCAATTCATTGAGTAAGCCCCTACTGTGAGGCAGGATCTGTGCTGAGTCAGTCTTACCTTCCTACAACTTTGCAATGTAGGTTATACCTTATCTCATGTTACAGGCAAGGAATCTGAAAGCTCAGAGATGTTCAGTAACTTGCCCAAGGTCACAGTGGCAGAACCAGGAATAAACCCAGCTCTATTGGTTCCATAAATTTCCCACCATACCCTGAGGCTTCCTTTACTTTAGGGTATTGAAAAGCAACTGATTAGGATGTGGGGAAGTAACATGTATGGACCACCTCTCAGCTACTTTAGTACTTTAAATATATTATCTTTAATGATTTAATTTTTCACAACACCCCTCTGGCATAGAAGTATTCATCATACCCATATTATGAGGTCTGACAATTAAGTTTGCGAACTTGCCACTGGGCACTTATATTGGCAGTACAGTACAAACAACTTGGTAAGATTTCATAACCTTGGTGTATCTGTCTCACAGCTGCATTTGTGGTCAATGTGTGATGGTGTCTTGCTGAGTGGTGCTCGTTATTGTTGCATGTTTTTGTGTGCCATTGCCAGAATGTCAGAGCTTGAATTAGAGCAATGAACAAACATTAAATTTCTTGAACTTGGCAAGAGTCGAAATGAAATCAGGGATATGTTAGTCCAAGTTTATGGGGATAATGCCATGGAGAAAACAGCAGTGTACAAATGGGTAAACTTTTTTCTGAGGGGAGAGAAAGCATCACTGATGAAAAGAGGTCAGGGCAGCCAGTAATAAGCAGAAGTGATGAAAACATTGCAAAAATTTCTAGAATTATACGTCAAAATTGTTGGCTGACTATGAGAAGCATAGCAGACCAAGTAAACATCAATAGAGAAACAGGAAAATCTTAACTGAAAATCTTGGCATGAGAAAGGTGTGTGCAAAAATGGTCCCACAAGAGCTCACTGATGAACAACAGCAAAGAAAAGTTGAAGTTTGCCAAGACCTTTTAGAAAGGCAAGATGATGTTGAGGGCCATATAATCATTGGTGATGAAACATGGGTGTACTAATATGGCCCTGAAACAAAGCGCCAAAGTGCACAATGGAAGTCAGTCAATTCTCCACGATCAAAAAACATTGTGTTAGTTCAAATCAAGAGTCTTAATGATATTGCTAACATTTTTTTATATCAGAAGGAATGTTCAATGTGAACTTGTATGAGCTGGACAAACAGTCAACCAAGTTTACTATTTTGAAGTGCTAAAAAGGCTGCGTGAAAAAGTTAGATGAAAAACAACCTGAACTTTTCACCAACAACTCATGGCTCTTGCATCATGACAATATACCAGCTCACATAGCACTATCTGTGAGGGAGTTTTTAGTCAGGACACAAATAACTGTATTGGAACACCCTCCTACTCACCTGACATGGACTGCACTTTTTTCTTTACCCAAAGCTTTTGAAAGGAAGACATTTTGATGACATTCAGGACATCAAGGGCAATATGATGACAGCTCTGATGGCCATTCCAGAAAGACTACCAAAATTGCTCTGAAGGGAGGACTAGATGCTGGTGTCAGTGCATAGCTTCCCAAGGGGAGTACTTTGAAGGTGACGGTAGTGATATTCAGCAATGAGGTATTTAGCACTTTTTCTAGGGTGAGTTAACAAACTTAATTGTCAGATCTCATACACATAAGAAATCTTTAGAAATCAGGAATTTAAGGACAGGCCTGGAATTTGTACAGTCATAATACAAAACCACAGTTAATGTTTCTATAGTGCTTTACAGTTTACAACACACTTTCAAGATTTTTGTTTCAGAGCAATCCTATTTCACAAATGAAGACAGTTTCATTCATGAAGTTAAACCATTTGTCCAAGGTCAGAAAGCTAACAGTAAGTAGCAGAGCCTGCAATTTTGAAATAAACTCTATAGAGCCAGGAGTAGCAAAGCCACGCCATTTATTCATGCCACAGTGCCAAGCAGCATTCTAATAATTGTGTTACTAGCTAACATTTATTGAACACTTATTCTGTGTCCCATGTAGTGCTACCTGAGTTATATACACTACAGAGTAATGCTCAAAATTACCTTTGAACAAAGTACTGTTACCTTTTCCATTTTGCAGATGGGGAAATTGAGACTAGATGAAGTAACTTCCCTAAGTTACACAGCAACTAAATGACAATGTGAGACTGCCAGATGAGAGTTTGGAGTCCAGGATGGGAATCAGGCACTGTGGTTGTGTCTCCACCTCTGTCTAAAACCACTTCTCCAAGGATTTTGGTTTCTTTGTCACACAACCATACTTCTTTCTCTAACCCCTGTGTGTGGCAGGCCCATGCAACTCCTGCTCTCAAGAGCTAATGCTCTATAAAACCAGTCAGGAATACCAGCCAGCTTTGCCTCACATGGACACTGGGAGGATTAATCAGCTAATGGCACTTAGAATGCTTCAGCAAGGCACTGGGTAAACTCAGGGTACTTACGTGTAAAACTCACTGCCAAGGGTGGTTCACACTGTAATAAGGCGCCTGCAGCCCAGTTCTTCATCTGTTTGAGGTGTGCAGCCTTCCTTGGGAAACCATTTGAATGAGGTCATTCATGTCAGGGGTTAGAGCATTTCCCTGCTGTCCTGGCTTGTGGGGAGTTGGTGATGCCATGTCTCAGGACTCTCTCAGAAGGGGTTGTTTCCAACACTTCAGAAGGGATTCCAGGTTAATCTAAGAGAAACAAGTTATTGACTGGAGTCAGAGACTAACATGGTACTTATTTGGACTTTAGAGGCAGATACCTGGGCTGAAACCTGTTTCTGTCATTTTATTGCTCTGAGCCTACAATCCCTTTTAAAATGAGGACAGTAATACCTTCCTTATAGGATTATTTTGAAGCATAAACTTGAGAATGTATTTAAAAACATCTTGCCTACTGCTTTGAATAGAGTAGATGCTTTATAAATGGTAGCCATTATTACCTTTATGTTGTTATTATATTATCTACTGACATTTTAGGGCCAGGCTGAGAGCTAGATGGAGAGAAAATTCAGTCATTTGTTCAACAACCTACTAGACTACCCCAAGTAGGTCAGTTTAAGTAGGGGAGAATCATAAAAATAGGCAGGCATTTACAATATAATGTGATAAATACTAAGGGGATTGCATAAGTGTTTAGAGACTTTTAGGGGAAGGAATCAGGAGACTCAACAAAAGTTTTGCATGGCAGATAGTTGTTTCAGGTTTGTGCTTGTAGGAAGGGAAAATGCTGCCTGCTGGAGGCAGGTAGAATGCCAGTGGCAGCTAAATCATTGCCCCTCACTTAAGCATGCTGAGTCTGAACTTCAGTCCCTCTTGCTTCAAGGCCTCTTAGTGCCCACAGCCTTGCCAGCCAGCCTTGCCCTGAAATACCCATCCTGGGCCACTTGCTGGTGGTGAACATCCTGGGTTCTGTGCTGTGGCTTGATGTGGCTGAGTCATAAGATCTTTCTTTTTACTGCTAAACTCTAATGGAAGTCTTCTGGTCAGGAGCAATGCCCCAGATTGGGAGGCCTCTTGATGACTACTGACCACTGTTTCTCCCCACAGGGCCAGATAAATAGGTGTGTGGTTGTGAGGGGGCTGGGGGCGAGGAAGCCTAAGGGGCAGGAGCCCCTTCCACACAGGTGCTAGTTCTGGGCAGGTGAGACTTCACAAGGTGGATAGGGAGAACAGAGTACCTCCCTTCCCCCAGCTGTCACGGGTAAGTCTCCTGTGTTTGTCCCAAGACAGCCTCCAGGGCCTTCTCCTGGTTGCCATCTGGCAGTGGCCCAGATCAGTCTCCCAATTTACCAGGGACACATTTTTCATAGTCTGACAAAGAATTAAAGAATTTCTGGCTGGCTTTCAAATGCAGGAAGAGAATAGTAGAATCTCTAAGGTATTCCCTGCTGTAAAGAGGAACATTAGGCTGGAAAGCTTGAAATTAAGGGTTTCCTGTTCGTTAGGCTTTTTTTCTCCCTTGTTATATCATATATGGAAAGAGCCCCATGAGGTAGTTGATAACTATTTCCATTAACAGCTGAGACTACTCAGAGTGAGGAAATAACTTGCCCAAGATGCTACAGCCCGCAAGTTTGAACTCTGGTCTGTCAGGTAAGGTTCATAGGTCTGGGTGTGTGGGGTGGGGGACAGGAGTTTGGGAGGAGGCACAGAAACAACCTTCGCAATTGCAGAAGCACACGCCACTTCTTTGGGGCCTCGAGGAAGGGCAGCCAAGAACAGAGCTGCCCTGGTTCTCACTTCTGAGTTGGAAATCCCCGAGCAAAGAGCTCGGTCGTCGCCGGGTCACAGGCGGATGTGGCCCCAGGATCCACAGCCGGAGATGCGGGAAAAAGCGCTTCGACCTTGCGGGTCACATGGCGGACTCCGGCCCTCGCCCCAGCCCAGGTGCGGATGGGCGGGCCGCGTAGGGGAACGACTTGCCAATCCCTGTTCTGTCGGGTCCCCGGTCACATGGAAGTGCTTCCGCAGCCAGGAGTGCAGAGAGGAACGAAGGCCGAGAAGAAGAGGGGGAGGCGCCGAGGGCAGTGGGTCAGCTCCCCGTGGAAGCTGTGGGCGGGCCTAACCGCCCTCGACCGGCCATCCAGTCATCGAGTGAGCGGGTGCGGGGGGCGGGCCGACGAGCGCGCGCGCCGCGCCCCGCAGCGCCCCCTGAGGGGCGGCGGCGGGAGCTTGTTCCGGCTGCGCGCGCAGCGGTGGTGGCGGCGGCGCAATCGGTCGGGCTGTAACCGTCGTCCGTCCGGTAGCGGCTGGAGCGGCAGCGGCGGCCGGGTACGGCGCGAGGCGACGCCACAGGGCAGCGGCGGCAGTGAGGGCAGCGGCGGCAGCAGGAGACGCAGCGGCGGCAGCAGCAGCAGCAGCAAGACGGACTCGTGTACACGCGCCGCCGCCGCCGGGCCGGGCCGGGTGTCGCGCGCCGAGGCTGGGGGGGAGTCGTCGCCGCCACCGCTACCGCCGCCGCCGCCGCCGCCGCCGAGGTGACTGAGGAGAGAGGCGCCTCCTCGCTCCCTCCGCCGCCGGACGTCAATGCCCAGTCCCCAGCTCGCCAGCGTGAGTGCTCTGCTCCCGGGAGGCCCCTGCGCCGGCTCCCGGGGCCGCGGGGAAGGGGAGGGCGGGAGGCACCGCAGCCATTAGTGCAGGCCCGAGACACGTCCCCGGAAGGAGGGCCGGCCGGGGCCGGCGGCGGGGGGGGGGGGGGGGGGGGGGGGGGGGGGGGGGGGGGGGGGGGGGGGGGGGGGGGGGGGGGGGGGGGGGGGGGGGGGAAGCGTGGCCAGGAAGCGTGGAGAACGAGGGTGGGTGAGAAAGGGGGGATCGTGTGTGTGTGTGTGTGTGTGTGTGTGTGTGTGTCTGTGTGTGAGAGAGAGAGAGAGAGAGAGAGGGAGACAGAGTGTGTGTGTGTTGAGTGTGGGGAAATTTGTGTGCGTGAAGCGGGAGGAGAGTGTGAGTTAAGAGGCCTGAGTGAATGGGGGGGAGGGTCGGAGTAGGGGGTAGAAAGTGGATGGAGGAATCCGGGGCAGTATGGAGGTGAGTGTGTGTGAGTGTGGGGTGACTGTACAGGAGAGTGAGTGTGCGGGCGAGGTGGAAGTGTGTAGGGGGACAGTATCTGTGGTGTATGGTGTGGGGAGAGTATGAGTGAGTGAAGGAGGAGAGTGAATGTTGGGGGAATTGTGTCGCACTGAGTGAGCGCGGTACGAGAGAGGTTGGGAAGAGGGTGACTAGCAGCGGAGCGGGTATAGGGTGTGCCTGCGTCTGTCCAGGGTGTGAGCAGGCGTCCTGGAGGCTCTCCTTGATCGTTGCGTAGGGCGGTAGTGAATCCTGATGTGTGCTGGTTTAGGGGGTTCTTTCCCAGAACAAGTAGTCCCTGGGTTATTGGGTTCAAGCCTGAGGAAAAGGTATAGGAGTATATTCCAGGGGCATATCATTTTCTGGTTCTGGGATTTTTTTTTTTTACGGAAAGGATGTGTTTCTTTTCTTTCTTTGTAAAATTTCCTCCTGATTCATGACATCGACATAAATTACCAAATTTGTCAAGGATATGGTTGTCATCCCGTTTTAGTCTGGAAACTAAACTGTGAAAGCTAACTAAAAGGTGTCTATTGCCCAGAAACCTAGGCTTTTGCCTTTAGAGTGCTCAGAAACACATGCTTTTTTGTAAAGTACTGCTCGCTTTCCAGGTGAAAGGAATTTTATCAGGTAAGTTGAAGTATTATTTCCTTAGGTTGTGGTTCTTTCCTACTCTTCTGTAGAAAAGCTCCAAGAAATAATATGATGATGTGGATGTAGATGATGTAGTACCATTGATAATGAAGAAGAACCATAGGCTAGTTTATTATTGTCTGGAATTTGTCAAAAAGACATATAAAGTGTCTAGCAGTTCTAACTTCACTGTTGGTATTCAGCAAATGCTGCTTCTTTGGAGTCACCAAACTGGAACTACTGCTGGATTAGAATATAGTAGTTATTTCCTGCCATGCTCTATATTACAGAATAGTTTCACACAGGAAGTGAGTGAAGTTATGCTTTGTTCAATATGCAAAAGGAAATTAAGACTACAAAATGACATATTATTACGTCTTCAGATTCACTCACCAGTATACCATTGGGTTGGTGAAGATGGTGAGCTGTTTGCCAGTATTGGATTCTGATATTTTTAAAGTTGTTTCATATTGGATAGTGAATGGACTAATCATTGTCATGGACTTTACCCAGATTCTTGTGTTATAGAAGTAAGGGTTCTTGATGAAGAGTACCTTGATAGGGGTTTTACACCTTAATAATGAGACTTCTCTCTTAGAAGTTGAAAGTCTTTCAATATGATAAGCAAAGAGTAAGGCAATTCTTTTGATAGTAATAGAATCACAGGCAAAAGCATTGATATGTCAGAAATTACTTTTTTTTTTTTTTTAAAGTGGTGAAACAAAAAGATAGTTTATTGAGGAGAAAGTACACTCCAAAGAGGTAGGACCAGGCTCGAGCAAAGAAAGTGGCTCAGGAGCCTACATTTTTCTTAGAGCATTCTTTTTCTCAATTGCTAGCATGCTCTCTGTTTTGGGGACCTAATTAATTAGTATTAAGTGACTACTATGCACTAGGTGCTTTTTATACTCTCTGATTCTCACAAGTACTATAAAGGTGCTAGGTTATCTTCATTTGTATTTATTTGGCTCATACTGAGTGGTTTCTGTTTGTCAGGTACTAGTGATACAATGATGAACCCTCATTGTCTTAAGTGATGAGGTGAAGAGACTCGAAGAGGTTAAGATATTAAGAATTGGAGTTGGATTAAAAACCCAGATCTGTCTGACTCCAAAGTCTTTGTTTTTCCACCACACCATACTATTCTTACAGTAGATTGTCTCTCACTTTGAGGTATTTCATCCACACAGTGACCTACCTAGCAGCTTGTATGGATGACTGATGTTGAAGTTAAAGCAGAAGACTGGCTGGAGGCAAAGGGATCATTTAGGAGATGCTGACTCAGGGCTCTTTGGGACCTATGCTTGGCTTTTATGTGGGTAGAGAGTCTGTCTTGAAACTCTCTTGGGGCCCCAGGGTGTGTGCTTTGAGACAGAGTTTTTATGAGGCACCCGGGATATGACTGGGAGAATTCTGATTAAAGAAACTTTAGCAGCCTTTTATGTTTCTTATTTTTGGGGACACGGGAAGCGTGTTTATTCGGGCTAAGAGTCAGCTAGAAGTTCTTCGTTAAAGTCTTTCTTGTTCAGCTGTGTGGGGTATTTACCTCAGGAGATTATGAAGATTCAGTGAGAAAATAGATGTGAAATCACTGTATTAATATAAATTGAAATAGAGAGTCAAAATACTATTAACCACTAAGACTTTTCCACTAAGGCAGCAGTTGAACTGTTATATTTGGTAGCTGGAAAAGGCTAGCATTTTAGGGCACCTATACAAATAAGAAATTGTTTAGAACTACTGGACCCTGTATATTCTGACTTGGAAGAGCAAAAATCAAACCACTCCCTCCATGAATCAGAACAAATGAAATTTATAGGCAGAAACCATTTACAGCATCATAGAATTTTGGTGGTACTAGGGAAGAGCCAATGTTTAAATGCTTTTGCACATAACTTCCTTAAAAAATCTGAGTGCTCCCACATTTTTAACTTGAAAAGATACTTGTGTGAACAAGGTAAAAAATTTTCTTTCTTTTTTTTTTTTTAATTTTTATTGTTAGACTTATTTATCTTTCTTAAGATTTAACTTTTTATTCATTTTTGTCTTTCAGAGGTATCATTTCTATATTGTAGTTATAGGACATTGAGTTTTTAAAAAATTAAACTTATTGGGATGATATTGGTTAGTAAAATTATATAGGTTTCAAGTGTACAATTCTGTAATTCAGAATTTATACATTGCATTGTGTGTTTACCACCCAAAGTCAGTTCTCCTTCTGTTACCATATGTTTGATCACATTTACCCTCTTTTTATTACCCCTTCTCCCCCCTTATCAGAACACTATGATTTTGAGGCACAAAGTTGAAATTTAGTAGAGATTTATTTTACAGGGTTTGACTGTGCTTTCTTTTTGTTGGAATGTGGGATTGGTAACCAGTGAAGCCTCGAGAAAAAGCATTTACAACTGAGAGGAGCAGTGCATAAATCTTGAGCTGTTGCTCTTGGAAGAGTAAAATCTAAGTTAGATTTCTTCAAGTAGTATGCCATCAGCTAGTCTACTCATAGAAGTTGGGGGTCTTTAAAAATTTTGAGCAACTGAAAATTAGGATCTGTAGTTTATAACATGGTAGACTTAGTTATGTTTCTTTTCTTTTCTTTCTTTTTTTTTTTTTTGGTATGTGGGTACTTCCCTGACTGGGAATTGAACCCAGGCTGCAGCGCTGACAGCGCCAGTGCCGAAGCCTTAAGCCACTACACCATCAGGGAACTCCCAGTATTTTCTTTAGATCATTTTCTTTGTGCTGAATCACAGTCTCATTATTTTTCATAATAATCCTATAAGTGGCATTCTTTCAATTTTACAGATAAGGAAATTGGTTTATAGATCAATTTTTTGAATCCTAGGTTTTGGAATCCAATTTAAAGAATATCAGTAAATAAATGGTAGTGAATAAAAAAAATTTCTCCTTGGGGCTTAAAATACGTAAATGTCTGACTAAACTTATTTTTTTCCACTTACCTCTAGTCAGTTTATAGGGAGCTATGTAGGAGTTAAGTAGATATTAAGGAAGTTGGCCTTTTTTTGCTTGAAAAATATTTTAAGGATACTTCAGTTACTTGCATACTCTTTGCTCTTTTGGGAATGTTGCTACTTTGAGATTTTTCTCAAGACACTAGTTGAGTTATATAGAAACTGATGATTGTTCTCTTAAGTTTAAAAAACAAGAGTCCTTGATGTTATACTTCAGATAATTTTGTACCTTGGGTTTGTTACATGGAAAGTGGATGCCACTATTTATAGTTACTTTGGGAAATGGTGATTTGAGTTTGTTAATCTGGAATATTAGAATAGCCTTTCATCCATTTTTCAGCTTCAGAACTAGTTTTGTATAGAGGTGTCTGTTAGCTTTCTACACTTACCTTTTGAAGCACATTCCCTACCTCCTTTGATTTCCTGGCTACTCTCTAGGGACTTAAAGACTTTTACTGGATTGGTGTAGAGTTCAAGTGAATATTGTATGTAAATCTGTTACTCCTGAGACTTGTAGAGGTCTAGGTGGTACCAGAAACTGTCACTACTCTACATCTCCACACAAGAAGTTGCACAGCACCACAGAATGTCTACATTACACAGTTACCCTGTGGAGTTATCAGAACCCAGGTGAGAAAATGACTCCTATCCTGCATGCCTTAAGATGGTTTTCCCTGCACTGTCTGTTCAATCAGTATAGATTTACAGGGCACATGACCTTTCCCAGAAAAATGACTATGAATAGTGGACAGATTATTCCAGCAGTTTTTATGTGACTTTAATACAAATGGTTTTTGTTTGCCTGCACTGATTTCTTTCCCATAGGTTCTGTAACACAGCATGCACTCTAATTTTAAGTGGCTCAGAAACTAAGTTTCATCATGTGAATATAGATTTACATTGAACAACATTGCCTTTTAAAGGGTAGAGAATTTTAAGATTAAGCTTCTCTGTGACCTTTTTTTTTTGTTCTAGTTGAGCCTGTTTTGAAAAAATATTTTCACCATTATAACAGTCTTTACCTTCAGAGAATTGGTGTGTATTTAATTCCTTTCATAGTATTTTTGGGTTGAAATTTCATTCTTCTCAGAAAATGTTAATTCTTTTGGCGTAAAATGCACACATGATATATTTGTTTAAGCAGATAAGATAATTACTTTATATTTTTATTTCTGCAGTGGTAAAAAGTGTTGGCTCTATACTAATGTATCATTTGACAAGAATTCAAATTCAAAATTGGGTCTGCTTTCTTCTAGTTGTCTTTTAGTTTTAATTGAGATTTGAGCATAACTTTTTCTGCACTGTTTTACAGGAAACATTCACTAGACTGTATCACTACAGTATTTGTAAATTGTATTTATGTACATGTGTTGATATTTACTGCTTTTACTAGCAAAATAAACTGATGTGTTTTCTACTTTTCATTATTGGTGAAAAGCCTATCATGAGGGAACAGAGTGACTGGTTAGTTCAGAAGGCTATGAGTCATGAGCAGGATTTGTCAGCAAATTGAGAAGGATGTGATGGAGAAACAAATTATAGTGACATTATTCTTCTTTCCACATGTGTAGTTACAAGCAGGTTTCCTTTTGGTGATTGGTTTAAATTATTCAAATAATTTAGATCTTTTTGGATGAAGCGCACTTCAAATTTAAGTCATAGGCTATACTTGGAATTGTTTTTCTAGTGAGATGTGAGCTCATTTGGAGGTTATTTTAGTTAAACTCATTTGTTTACTAGGAAAAATAATTCACATGTCAGGTAGGATTTAGTAAGTTGAGAGACTATTTTTGTGAAGCTTGTTGGTAATTAATGGAGTTGCTCAGTAGATCAGAACGTGGCCACCAGTATGGCAATACAGTTGACCCTTGAATAACATGGGTTTGAAGGGTTTGAACTGCATGGGTCCACTTATATGTGGATTTTAAAAAGTAAATGCCTGTACTGTTTTGATCCATGTTTGGGAGTCCACAGATGTAGAGGGCGGACTGGATGCATTGATCTACATCATTTTGTATAGGGGACTTGATCATCTGAGGATTTTGGTATCTGTTGAGAGGAGGATGTCGTGGAACCAGTCCGGCTCAGATACTGAGGGACAACTCAAATTTTGAAGGAGCTAAAAAGTTGTACATGGAGTTTTGGCTGTGGGGTTTGGTGCCCCTAACCCCTCGAGTTGTTTAAGGGTCAGCAGTATTTGTTTTCTGTCATTGAGCTAAGAGTTGTTTCTTGACTATTACTCTTTTAAATTCTTAAGAACTTTTATTGCATTTGAATTGGTCTGACATTCTCAGCATGGTCAAGGCCTCCCCAGAGATATCTCACCAAAGACTCAAGTCCTTTCCCAAGTGGTGCCGTCATGCCCCTTGCTGTTTGTACAAGCCTTGTCATAAAAGTTTTACCTTTTCTCAGAAAGAAGTCTTAACCCTACTCCATTCTACTCATGCTTACTTTATACCTTCAAAGTATGTAGTATTAATATGAAATTTTATTGCCCACCCACATCGATTGTATCTAGGATCTTGATCCTGGATAATGTTTGTGTGGTGTGAATACAGAGCTCCACAGATACTTGTAAGATTGGGTGTGCTCCATTTCAGAGGTGATGTATTGCCCCTCATCTCAGTAATAAGCGTTTGGAGGAAGAGGACAGAGATTAAATTTTGTATTCTTTAAATGGGAAGAGAGGGAAAGAGAATTCATATTCTAAGCTAGTGAGCAGAGAATAACCTCTTGATATGGCATTATAGAGGTATTTTACCATTTTTACTTCACATTTATATGTAATGTCAAACAACTGTATGGTTTTTGAAGATTGCAAATGTTGTTTTTTATGATTGTGAATGTTGTATTTTATGAAAATAAACCTCAGGCCATTATTGGGCAAGTAGTGGGTAAAATGGTGTATTTTAAAGCCACCAGCAGCTCCAAATATTATGATTTGGGTTCTTGTCTGTTTATCTTGTACTATACTCAGTACATAGAGAGATGGCTGTGAAGTATAATGTAATTTATAAAAACAAGTTTAGGAGAGGAAGTGAAGTGTAACTTACCCGGTTTTAGGGGAAACTTGGACCAAAATGTCCTAACAGCAGAAAAATTTCTGGGGCTCAAACAAAAGAATTTGTGCTGACACGAAATAATTTGGAATGTTTTTATTTTGTATCCTGTACATGGAGAGCTTCCTTCCCCCCTTTTGAGGTGGATATATGAATAGGACCTTTAAATAGGTTCAATACATTTGACAAAATAGGGAAATGAAAGAGTTAAGCTGACCCATAAACTGCTAAGCTCTGAAACATATATTTTAAATAATGCTAACAATAGCCTGGATGTTTTTGCTTTGCATGCTACTCCTGTGCTGTAGGTTATTTTGAAAGGTGACTCAAATAACCTTTTCCCAAGTTTCTATTTTGCAACCTCAGGGAACTTGCAGCTGTTAAGAGTTATTCTAACTGTCCTAATATAACTCAGAAAACATTTCAAAGTGGTGTTGACAGGGTGAATCCAGGTGTCCTTTTGGATTTTTCCTACTGAATTTGCGTTATTGTTCAGACTCTTAAATACATTTTTTATTAAAAAATAATTGATTCAGTGGTTCTTGAGTTTATTTATAGTGATGTTGGAAACTAAGTTGATTAAGACTTAAATTATTCTTTAGAAAAATTAGCTTTTTGAGAGATTAAAGAAAGAAGAATGGAAGAAAGGAAGGAAACATATTAGGATTTAATTTTATGGGAATGCAGCTGAGTTTGAGATACATTTCTTACTGAATAAAGGAGCTTACCACAGTTATATAGGAAAAGAATGTGTTTAAACTTAATAATAAATAGGCTTGGGAGTCTTAAAATACACATAAACCAAAGTCCATAGAGAGCATAGTCTTTGCCTGGAAATGAAAGTATCAATGAATAGCATCAATTTAATAGAGCTATTTCACTTAATTTTTAAAAGATTCACTGAAAACAGTAAGATTCATGCCTAATATTAGAATTGTTCTGTTGAGATGTTATTGCTGGTATTCAAATAATTTTTTAGAAAAAGTGAAAATTGTCTGTAGTGGTATTACCTCCATTTAAATTTATTAATGAAAGGAAAAATAATTTGGTTAAGAAATTTAGCTGGAGAATTGTGAATTTTTAAAGGACCAATAAGAGTACAAAATCAAAAAGTAAAAAAATTGAAAAGTAAATGTTTTTATGGCATGAAAATATCTAATGCAGTTTTTTGTCTTACAGTTATTTGTAGAGGTAGGAATTACTAGAAAAGGATGACTACTTCTAATCACTAGGGTACATACAAACTTGAAAGCCACTCCCTTCTCATTTGAGTGGGAACAGGGCCTGCAGGACTTTAGTGAATAACTGTCACTGTTCTCAGAAGCAGGTGTGATTGTTGGTTATTTGCTTTTCTTTCCTTTCTGAGTAGTGGCAGGCCATGTATCTCCTGCTGGTTTTGAAATGTTAAGATATTTTCCCATCATCAGGGTCATAACTTCTTTTTATAGAACTGATTATTGATTTCTGTACTGGAACTTGATTCTCAAGTTCCCTCCTTAAATGAGGAAGTGGAAAAGTGGGAATAACCAAGGGAGTAATTATGAAACTTTTATTTTAGCAGTAAAGAAAAAAGTATTTTACTATTTTTAGTTTGTTTACAGGTATTTTGGATCCTAATTTGTGTAGAATTTACTGGATACCTCTTTATCAACTCTCTGGGACTATAGTCAGTACAGTGGGAGAACATTATTTTGAATTTTCTAGTTCAAGGAGCCAGATGTATTCAATTTTAGTTTGATAAATGCAACAATAGAAGGATGAACAAAGATAAGGAGCACAGAGAATAGAGCTGTTTCTACAGGGCTCTGATGGGTTGGGAGTAAGTTATGAAAGATGAGTAAAATTTCACTTTGAGACCAGTTAACCAGAAGATTAGTGTTTAATTTGCAAAGTTGAGTTCTCTTTACAAATCTTAACATACTTTTTCTTTCAAATGGTCAAAATGCAGTAGTACTTTACAGAGGAATTTTTCTACTTTTATTCCTTGATGGTTATGAAGATTTTGTGGTCTGTTCGAATAGTCTTTGAATGTTGTTAGGTTTTTTGGAGTTCTTACTGTTACTCAGCGCCTTGACTTTTTTTCCACAGACCCCATATCCAATCTGTGGACAAATCCTTTTGGGTTCCAACTTAAAGTATAGTAGACTCTCCGTTAACCGAAACTCAAGCAACTGGCAAAAATGTCAAGCAACCGGCAAAATTTTATTAAACTATACAATTATGCTTCTCCTTACTACTCATATAATCTACCTCCCCGTAGTAGCAAGTGAGTCTTTTAAACACAAGTTGTCACTCTTGCTTGAAATCTTCTCATTTTTCTCTGAATAAAAGCCAAATACTTACATTGGCCCATAAGGCGCTCTTATTTCTCTGACCCTATTCATTCCCTTTTTTCCTGCTCCAGTGGCACTGGCCCCTTTGCTGTTTCTAGAACACTCCAAACATGATCCCACCTTATAACCTCTGCAACAGCTAATCCCTCTGCCTATGATGCTCCCTCGAATATCTGTTTGGCTCACACCCCCAGCTCTTGGATAAAATGCCACTTTTGTCAGTGAGGTCTTTCCTGATAGCCTTATTTAAAATTAGAAGCACTGCAAATTCCCCTGCTTTGCATTTTTCTCCTTAGCAGTGACATATTTTGTCTTTTTCTGCTTACTGAAGTACAAGATACATCCTAACGGGAATTTTTGTTTGTTTTGTTTACTGCTCTTGCTGAAACTGTAAGAGTACGTACACATAGTATATGTCCAATAAATATTTGTGTTAATTTTTAGTTAGTCATTGCAAGAAAAATGTCTAACTCTTCACAGAATGAATTCTTTACGGTTGACACATTATTCATACTTATTTTAAAGGAAGTGCAGGTGTCTTTATTAAAATGAAATGTATTTGTTACTGAAAAAAACTGTTGGGAGATTTTAGCTGTGTATACAATATTATGCTTCATGTTGCCTATTTGTAGAAACCAAGCTAACTCAAATTTGCATGACTTCCTGTAGAATTTCTGGTAAGAAAAGTAACAGTAAACGTACGAGGTTAGACAATTAATTTTAGGAACTCATCCTAGAAAAAGTGCTACATATTTCATTACTGAGTATCACTACGGTCCCTTCGAAGTACTCTCCTAGGGAAGCTATGCACTGACGCCAGCGCCTCGTCCACTCTTCAAAGCAATTTTGGAACTCTTTCTGGAATGGCCATCAGAGTTGTCGTTGTACCCAAAATCTGACAATTAAGTTCACAAACCTGCCACTGTGCACTTACGTTGGCAGCACTGTACAAACAACAGGGTAAGGTGTCATAACCTTGCCAGCTTTGATGGCTGTTCCAGAAAAAGTTCCAGAATTGCTTTAAAGGGTGGACTAGGCCCTGGCATTGGTGCCTAGCTTCCCATGGGAAGTACTTCAAAAGTGACAGTAGTGATATTCAGCCATGAGGTATGTACCACTTTTTCTAGGATGAATTGGTGAAATTAATTGTCCAACCTTGTATGCTTACTTGTTTGACCTTTGCTTTTAAATTTTAGGTTCTTGATCTAGAATTTTTTATTGTGCATTATTAATACGTAATGTGCTGTTTTAATTTGGTGAATACTGGCATAACCCCTTAAATTAGAAGATATCATTTGCTTTAATTTGAAAATAGAGGTCATTTCTCAGTGGAAAGCTTGATGGAAGTGGCTTGACAGGATTTTCAAAAGTTTGAGTTACATTAAATGGGGCTGATTTTGTAAAGTTCTCTCACGCTCTTGAATTCTCTGTTTATATTTGAATTTAGAATTATGGTTGCCAAAGCAGGATCTGAATTTTACTCAGTAATTTAGTATCTTTAACAAAGAAGAAAACTGTCTGGAATTGTGTAGGTACAGGCCTGCCTGGAACAGAGGGACTAGCTCTCTTGAAGCTCTTTGTAATCCCATGGTTATAGCACTGTTAAGAAGTAACTAAATTGTAAATTTTTTTTTTAACACATTGTAGTGTTATTATCCTAAATTCTTTTAGAATTTAAAATATAAATTATTTTAGAATTTAAAAAATTAAGGTACATGTACATGGAAAAAAATTAAAACAATTCTAAAGGTATATGAGTATATTATGATAAGGTAAATTATACTCTCAGTCTTCAGCTCCGCCTCCAGGCAACCACTCCTACTTCTTTTTAATTTTCCAGATAGTAGATGGTGCACGGGTATGAAAGCATATACAGTACTCACAGATATTACTATATACAAGGGCTGTCCAGAAAGTATCCAGTCAGGTAATAAGAAAAACAGAGGCACTGATGGCTGGATTTTTTCTGGACAACCCTCATGCACTGTTAAATACCTTGCTCCTTTCACTTGCTAGTGTTTCTTAGCCATCTTTCCGTATCAGTTCATATAAATCATTTATTCTTTTTGACCTCTACATAGTTTTTTATTTAAGAATGGATATTGTATTATTTCATGTATTTTGGTTTTTGATTCTCATCTGGGGACATGCTAGCATTATCGACACTGAACATTTAAACTCTTAACATACTCCTCTTCAGAGTTTTAAGAATTCTGTTGTATTAATATTATTGACTTAGTCTTATTGGCAGTGCACTAGCTTAGCTTGGTAGGCTTCTGCTTACTTGCTCTCTTCCAAGCCCCCTTTTTCTTCATTCTTCTCTTTTCCTTCCTCTTCCTCCTCAATTTAAAAGGATTTCTTTGTCACAGACCATTCTTTCTAATCCTTCAGTGAAGTCATATTCTTTCCTGAAAAATGGAAATGTTGTCTAGGAAATGAAAATTTCCCATATTTAACATTTTAAAAGTTAGGTTTTATAAAAGATAAGCGTTAAGGGTGGAGAGAATATTTGGGTGCATATTTGAATTTGGTCACTGTCAAATAAACCAGGCTCTTCTATCACCTGGTAAATTAAAACAAAATTAATTTTTACTTAAGTAGATAGAGCAGAATTAATGCCAGAGAGAACTTTAAAAGGTGTTTTTGTAAAGTGCACAGGTGCTTAGTTTATGCTAAAATATAGTGCTTTGTAACTTTTTAGTACTCCAGCTGTGGTAGATGTTTAAGATTTTTTACAGACTGTTTGCTTTGCATTCTTATGGGTGTCATAGGAATTAACAGTAGTTTATCTGAATTGACAGGTGCAAGAACATTTAACTGTTGATGTGTAGTTTGAACTCTTGGGGGAGGGTGAAAGAACAGAAGCTTGTTTTTATCATGTATCTGTTAACATTGATAGAACATACTGTTTCATCTGGCAGAAATTTGTTTGCTGGGATTCTCAGTACGGTGTTAAGAATTGAAAATCTAATAATGAATGATTGCCCTTATCCCTGGAAGTAGCCCTTCCAAAATGAACTTGGAGGACTAAGATGGGATAAAGCTTGTTTTGTTTGCTGAGCAGACAAACACTGGAGACTTGGTAGAAAACTTAATGCTAGAACTGTAACCTTTTAAGCCTGGCCATCACTACAATACAGGTCTTTCAGTGCCTTTACTCAGCTGACACACATATTAGCTGTGATAACATCACTAAACCAAAAGGATTCAAACAGGTTAGAATTTCCTTGTGTTTTGCTCTGCACTGCATGTGAATCATTGTTCTTTGAGTAGTTACTTTAATAATCTTTTCTCTCCTTATTATAAGTTCACAGAGTTGCAGATGAATCTCCAAGCAAATATTTGAAGAAAAGTTACACTTACATGAAAAAGATTATGACTTTAAAAATATGTGGGTACCTCCATTAATCAAAACAGAAAAAAAAAAAAGGAAATTAGGAAACCTGGGCTCTTGTCCTTGTTCTGCTACTAATTACTAGTGTGGTCTTAGTTAAGTCATTTTAACCTCTTTGGATCTCAGACATTTTTTTTTTTTTTTTTAAAGGTCAGAGTAGTTGATCTCTTAAGTTTTTGCTGGCTTTAAAATTCCTTGACTTTACAACGAGTACTCTATATGAAATGTGTACTGTAAGGTGGCTATGTTTTGGGGTTACAGTTACAATTATGAGTTAGGAAGAATGATGTGTATTTTTGGTTTTCTTAGTTTGAGTATAGAAATTTTACATTTTTACTGTAGTGGGTAGCTCATTCTGCTGAGGTATTAAAGTTCTTAGAATGCCATTTTGAATTTCTTATCTGTCTTTCATATTTTAGGAATGTTTTAGTTTTGTACTTGTGTCCATGGTAATATTACTGTAAGTATGTAACCTTCAAAATAAAATGCCATAAGAATATCATAAAAAGACTTGAGGATAGATGAATAGGTTTGAAAGTTTGTAAGCCTAGGTTCTTTCTAATCTGTATTAAGTTTCTTCCTGAAAATGGTTCTGTAGTTGTTAGCTTTCATGTCATTTTTGTCTGGTCAGTTAATCTTTTTTAGAGACTTCTAAATAAGCATTTATTGGTGGCTTAAGGAAGAGACAAGTGAAAGAACTTAGATCTTGTCCCTATTTCCAGAGGAAATCATGATCATGTTGACACTCTGAGCCAGCTATAAAGATTACTGTGTTTCAAAGCAGCAGGCCTAAAATCATATTAAAATTATGCCACTTGTCTTTTCTTGCCTTGTTTTTGGTAAGGATTAATATTCGGGTAGTATGTGAATCATTGACCTTAGATGCTTTTGTACTCCTGAGGTAGTGATATATGAAATAGTAAAAAAGATAAACTGGACTAGAAAATGAAAGGATGGAATTTACAAGTAGTTGAGTCAGCTGGCATTGTGGTACATTTGAAAATCATGGAACTAACAGAAGACTTGGGTTTGGATTTGGGGTCAACTAATTCATTCACCTTAGGCAAGTTACTTCACTTTTCTGATCCTTTTTTCCTCATTCCTCGTAGGTAGTAACAACTACTTAAGAGTTGTGAGGAAAAGAAGGTAATTTTTTGAAATAAGTACTTAATGGACTAGTATTCTCATTGGGGGCCAATGCATATACTTTGGATAGAAAGAATTAAATCCTCAAAGTGGAATTTTGGTAAATATCTTCCATCCATTTATAAATATGTATTATTTTAAGGAAAGAGTATATGTGAAGGACTTAACCGTCAAAGCCAAAAAAGAAGGAGATTGATGTGAACTTTATGAGGAGTCCATGGAGGGAAAGTTTCTTTAAGGATCTTTTAATCATTTAAAAATGGCTTAAATTAGAAATAATTTTGTTAGCACAGAAACTTTGCTTGTTGGATCCTTTTGAAAAAAGACATACTCAACTTGAATCCCTGCCTTTTACAACTCTTGGTATATACTTTCATCTTATTCTTTATTGATGGCAGTAATTTAAAATTGGTGACATTTCAGATGTCTTGGGGCTCATAAAGAATGTATTCTTGACTTTGGGCATTGTGTTTATGATGCTATCAACCTCGAGTTCATTTTATTTACGCTTTTCTCTTCCAGGTTTTTCGTTGGAATATACGTTGCACATTTATGGCGATTCTGAGTGTGAGGGCAGACTTCTGCCAGGCTCAGCACAGCGTTTTTGCTGACAAGTGAGCTTGGGGGTTCTATGTGCCATAATTAACATTGCCTTGAAGATTCTGCACACCGAGACTGGCCTCAGAAATAGTTGGCTTTTTTTTTTTTTTTAATTGCAAGCGTATTTCTTTTAATGACTCCAGTAAAGTTTAGCATCAAATAAACAAAAGTGGAAAGTAACCCACACTTTTAACTTGTTTCACTAGTGCCTAAATGTAGTAAAGGCTGCTTAGTTTTGTACGTAGTTGGATTTTTTTGGAGTCTGAAGGTATCCATCTGCAGACATTGAGGCCCAAAATTGAATCTGGATTCAAGTGGATTCTAAATATTTCTGCTTATCTTGAAGAGAGAAGCTTCTTAAAGAATAAACAAGTTGACAAGAGAAAATACTTATTGATAATAGGCATTTTAGTGGTCTTTTTAATGTTTTCTGCTGTGAAACATTTCCAGATTTATTGATTTTTTAAAAAAAAATATTTTCCCATCACATACACACGCACGCTCACACTTTTTATTTGCCATAATGAACCGTCCAGCCCCTGTGGAGATCTCCTATGAGAACATGCGTTTTCTGATTACTCACAACCCTACCAATGCTACCCTCAACAAGTTCACAGAGGTAAGATGGTAGCATGGTCTACTTTTTGGATTGATTTATAGGTAAAATCCCATTAAAAATTAACATCATTATAAAGAAATCTCTTATCACAAGCCATTTAATATTTCTGTGATTGGAATATGGATGGTCATCCTATCAATCTTTGTTTGAATTGGGTTGGATTAATTATTACAGATTTTTAAAAGAACATTTATGGAATGTGGGGAGACTTTAGAGATTATCTGGCATAAAAATAATTAACATTTCTGAACACTTCGTACCTGGCATTACAATAAGTAGTTTTATGCATCATATTGTTTATACCTCATAATGGGGTATAGGTACCATTATTATCTCCCTCTTACAGATGAAGAAACAGGTTCAGAGTGATTTAGTAATTTGTCTGAAGGCGTGTAGTATGTGATAGAACTGTCTCTGACACTAAAACTAATGTCTACCTCAGATTTTTCAGTAATTTTTTATGAAAAGCTACCCCAAAACTACTTAGCAATAATAACCATTATATGCAAAGGTCCAAAAACTTAGGGGAAGGAAAGGTATTATAGGGAGCATTTTTATGTCAGATCCTTCATTTTTCTATATCTAGTAGTAGAGAAACTCTTTGTACTTCATTCAGCAAACATTTGAATGTAAGCTTTTAAATAAGTCCCTGGTTATTCATTTCGAATGTGATTTCTGTTGACATATTTTATGGACTGGACTTGTTGGATGAACTGCTAGGCATTCTAAATCCACCACTCTAATTTTACAGATGGCATAACAGTTCAAAAGAGGTTTTGACTTGTTTCAGGCCACAAATATCTATCTATCTATATCTGTCTGCCTGCTTGTCTGTCTGTCTGTATCTATCTATCTGTATATCATAAAAAAATTCGACCATAATCTTTCATTGAACAGCTACTATGAAGTTCATTTCAATGGGATTTTATTTGTATTTTGAAACTTCTTAAAATTCTTGACTTAATATAATACAACTTTCCTAAGTATGTTTTATAAGAAACCCTTTCTGTGAAAAATAAAATTTGTTAGTAATTAAAATAACTTTACTCTTTAATCAAATAATGTAGGATAATACGGTTCCTGTTTTTATTTAGAAGTCCTTGAGCTTCTTAACTTTGTATACACAGTGTACAGGTTGATTCTAGGCCTGTGTGCCTTTAAGTTTTTTCAGTCAACTTTAAGCCTGCTTGCATTATATGGTACTGTTTTCAGCATGTGGATTCCGTGGCTATAGATTCCAAAAGTGGCAGAGGCCACACTGTCCTGCAATATAAAAAGAAGTTGATAGTCCCTTGAAGATAGGTAGTCACTGTATTAGGCATTACTATAGGAATATTTTTAAAGGAGCAAGGCTTCTAGGTGTAATTGTTTGTGTTGACTTTTTAATATAATACCACTTTTTAATCTTAATTTCAAAATAACTTTTTTTAAATAAAAGCAATAAATACTACACGAAAGTCGGAAGATACAGATAAACAAAAGACAATTTAAAAATACTTAACTGTTAATACCTGGATTCTAGATGTTTCCTCTCTGCATATATGTATATATTTACAAATATACATACAGATAGCATCATACTGTATATATAAAAAAAAATCTCCCAACCTCCCTAGTATTATTTTTATAGCTGTCATAGTATTCTGTATGAATGTGCCATGTTTCTTTTAATCATTCCCATTTTTGGACCATTAATGTTGTTTCCAGCTTTTTACCACTCCACATAGCCTGTGCTGAACATGCTGGCATCCTATCTTCTTTTTTTTTTTTTTGCTTTTTTTTGCTTTTTTTTGCTTTTTTTACTTTTTTGGTATGTGGGTAGCTCCCTGGCTGGGAATCGAACCCAGGCCGCAGCACTGACAGCACCAGCGCCAAAGCCTTAAGCCACTATACATACCATCAGGGAACTCCCTAGCATCCTATCTTTAATTATTTTGTTAGTAAAAATTCCCAGAAGTAGAAATTTTTGGGTCAAAGTATATGTGTTCTTTTAAAGTGTTTGTGTTGTTCTACCAAATTGCCCTTTATAAAGATGAGTGTTATTGATGCTTCCAACATATTATCTATGTTGCCACAATGAGCAACCTCAGTGAACACAATGAGGATGATTTTGATCTTTGTAAGAAGATGATAATCTCATTGTTTCAGTTTTTAATAGTATATTTTTATAAAGCTTTGGTTGCAGATTCTAAAGCAAATTCCCTTATATTTGTTTTTCTTTAAAGGAACTTAAAAAGTATGGAGTGACAACTTTGGTTCGAGTTTGTGATGCTACATATGATAAAGCTCCAGTTGAAAAAGAAGGAATCCACGTTCTAGTGAGTGTGTAGTGTTTTAATTTTTCACTATAAACAAGTTATCCCTTTCAAACATAGGTATTTTTAAAACTTGGCCCACAGGTTGCTTTTCGAGCTTATATTAAGAGATACAATGTTCATAAGAACCTTTAAATTCCTTTGTATTGACAGTTTTGGTCATTTGTAGTTTTAAAGTCTACACTTGCAAAGAATTTTCAACAAGTAAGTAAAAGTGAACACTTATTTTAAGAAAATGGAAATTTGCATTATGGTTTTCTAGGAAATTACTGCAATATTTAGCATTTGTTTCTAGGCTATTGGTTTGAATCTGAGTGGAAGTAATTTCTATCATACATTCCTAAGTCACATGGAAATATTCTCTATCCCTTTGCAAATAGAAATTAGTTACTTAATAATTTGTGGTTAACTTCTAGGAAACAAAAAGATGGGAGAAGAGGGTAAGAAGGGAGAGGGAGAAGGTTATCTAGAGCAACTAGAGTTATCAGCATGTGGTTTCTGCTACTTTTTGGTAGGTTACCAAAGAGTGTCAGATTTCTTTTATAGTTCAGTTTGAACATAAGTGATTGGAATTATTTTCAATAAAATTCCTCCCTCACCCCTATATATTCTATTTTATTATCAAAAACGGGAGTTTCAGGTAAAATTTTATACCTTCATCCCTAAATATTTGTCTAAATTGCAGGAGCATGTAATGAAATTGCCTTGTAGTCTTGGGTGTTTTAGAGCTATTTGGTTGTGGGAGGGCAGAGTAGTAGGAAGAAAACTGGATCTTTTTTAAGTTAGTTGCTTAAGGAGAAAATAATAAAGCGGATACTGATACAAGGTTATGTTTCTACTTTTTCTTGAGAGGTAGGTAGCTCTGTAATCTTACTGTGTTGGTCAGTAGTTGGACAGGCAGTTGGTAAGGCAGTCATCTCCTATCCATAAAGTTTCCTCATCTCGATTTTGGTGAAAACACAAAAATTAAATAGCTAAGCATTGTATTTTTAAAAAATGTGTTTGGATAGTATTGCATGGTAGAATTCGCTTGCATTCACTTTTATGGTCTCCTGACTGGAAATCACTGAGGATAAGTATAAACATGTATAAAATGTAGCCCTGTCTTTAAAAATAAAAATAAAAAACCAAAATTTTAACTTCTGAAGTCAGACTTGTGTTCTTTTTCCTATGAGTACAGTCGTTCCCCCTTATCCATGGTTTTGGTTTCCATGATTTCAGTTATCTTGTCAAATATGGTCTTAAATTATTAAATGGAACATTCCAGAAATGATTCATAAATTTTAAATTGTGTGCCATTCTTAGAAGTGTGGTGAAATCTTGCTTTGTTTCACCCAGGATGTGAATTTTTCCTTTGTCCAGCATATCCATGCTGTACATGCTACCTGCCCGTTAGTTACTTAGTAGCTGCCTCAGTTACCAGATGGGCTTACAGTGCTTGTTTTTAATTAACCCAAGCTTGTCCAAGCTGCAGCCTGTGGGCTACATGCTGCCCAGGATGGCTTTGAATGTGGCCCAACACAAATTTGTAAACTTTCTTAAAACATTATGAAAATTATGCATGGACCTTTTTTAGCTCATCAGCTATTATTAGTGTTAGTGTATTTTATGTGTGCCCAAGACAGTTCTTCCAGTGTGGCCCAAGGAAGCCAGAAGGTTGGAAACTGCTGAATTAACCTTTATTTTATGTAATGCCCAAAAGTGCAAGAGTGTGATATTGGCAATTCAGATATGCCAAAGAGAAACTGGAAGGAGCTTCCTTTAAGTGAAAAGGTGATAGGTGAAAGTTCTTGACTTAATAAGGAAATAAGAAAAATTACATGCTGAGGTTGCTAAGATAACATTAAGAATAAGCCTTCTATCTGTAAAATAATGAAGAAGAAAAAAAAGAAATTCATGCTAGTTTTACGGTTGCACCTCAGACTGCAAAAGTTACAGCCACAGTGCATAAGTGCTTAGTTAAGATGGAAAAGGCATTAAATTTGTGGGTAGACAACATGAACAGAAAATGTGTTCTGATTGACTGCAACGTGTTGCTCCAGCGAGCAGTGACACCAAGCCATTTATTGCAAGTAAGAGATGGTTACACAGATTTAGGGATAGGTTTAGATTGAAAAATATAAAAATTGGGGGATGGAGGAGATAGCGCATTCACATAACTTTTATTATAGTGTAATTGTTCTATTTTATTATTAGTTGTTAATCCCTTACTGTGCCTAATTTATAAATTAAATGTTAGCATAGGGGTGTGTGTGTGTGTGTGTGTGTATACACACATACACACATATATATGAAAAATTATAAATATCAGGGTGCCAAAAATATGTATACACATTTAAAGCATTGTTATCTGTTATATAAATACTCATGGTAACCACTTTGAGCACCTCTTATAATTGCAGAAGTCAAATGTGACTTGTATTCATCATTTGTTATCAGTATATATTGAATATTACAATTTTAATACAATTTTTTTTCCTTTCTTAAAATGTGTATACATTTTTTGGCACCCTCTGTATAGATTTTGGTACATTTGTGGTTTCATTTATCCACTGGGGATCTTGGAAGGTATCCCCCATGGATAAGGGAGGACTATTGTATTTTCTTCAGTGAGTATATGAGAAATCAGTTTGTTTTGACAGATGGCAGAGTGAGAAAATTAACTGTGGTTGACTATAATCTGTTAGAATCAATAATATTGGTAAACACCTTTACGAAACAGAAACTTCATCTGGTTTGTAGAAGATAATGGTAGGTCTGGGATTTGTTCCAGGTCTTTAAATCTGACTTTTGTTTTATTTTAAGTAGCAGTGGTCAGATAAAATTAAAGGGCTAACTTAAGCTTGTAAAAACAAGGACATTTAAAATTAAGCTTGAAATTTCTTCCCTTTTCCTAGACAGATTTTAAGATGAATTGTTAATTTACTTTTGCTAGCTGAAGAGGGTTTGGGACACTTTATAAGAGAATATCTCTAAAATAAGACCTTTTAATCCTTTGACCAATGTTCTTACAAATCAGAGGCACATTGGAAAAGAAGGATGGTGGTTTCAGGATGTGAATTTGAAGGCAAATCCTTCTAAATTAATACTTTAATGATTTTTTTAATAGAAACTGCATATATAAATAAGTGAAGCATGTTTCATATTGTTTCTTAACTGGGTGCATTTTAGGGATTATAGAGGAAGTAAGCTCTCAACTAAGGTGTGCTTAACTGGTTTTATTGCTGTTTACAGTTAAGCTCTGTAGTGACATTTGTAACAATAAGACTGATAGCCCTTTAATTATGGGTGTAGTTGATAAATCAACTACATGTCATGGCTAATGGGCTACATGAAATGTTCTAGAGGTGCCAATAATGAGTGCAGAATCAATTTAGTGCTCTGTCACTTTTATGTTTTTTCTTCTTTAGTATCTTAGTGTCCTTATCCAATCTCATTAGAGTAGTCTTATGTTTTAAAAAAAAAAATTGGGGAGTTCTCTGGTGGTGTAGTGGCTTAAGGCTCCGGTGCTATCAGTGCTGCGGCCTGGGTTCGACTCCCATCTAGAGAGCTACCCACATACAAAAAAAAAAGGCAAAAAAAAAAAAAAGGTAAAAAAAAAAATCCCAGTGTTCTTGCATTTCTGTCTTTGAAGCTAGATGGAAGAGAGTATGTAAAAGGTGAGTCCCCTTTATTCAAAGCTGATTTGTTTTCGTTTCTTAAGATCTCTTGCTAGGTAGTGGGGAAACTTAACCCCCACCTATATTGTGAATGCATATGGAGTGGTTCTTAATAAAAAACAACCCAAATTGATGAATATAAAAAGAAAGGAATACTTGAGAAAAAAGTCTCCATTTGCTCAATGTCCTTTCATATGACACTGTGTTTGTTAAATGGGATATGTAAAATTTAGGTAGAACTTATTAGCTACTTGGTTTTTTAAAAAATAAGTCTGACAGTTAAGTTCGCGAACTTGCCACCATGAGCTTATGTTGGCAGCACTGTACACACAATTCAGGAAGGTTTCATAACCTTGGTATATCTGTGTCTCACAGCTGTGTTTGTGTAGTCATTGTGGCGATGTGTTGCTGAGTGGCATTCATTATTATTACGTGTTTTTGTGTGCCATCGAGAAAATATCGGAGCTTGAATTAGAGCAATGAACAAATATTAAATTTCTTGTTAAACTTGGCAAGAATGGAAGTGAAATCAGGGACATGTTAGTCCAAGTTTATGGAGATAATGCCATGAAGAAAACAGCAGTGTACAAATGGATTAAACATTTTCCTGAGGGGAGAGAAAGCATCACTGATGCAGAGAGGTCAGGGCAGCCAGTAACGAGCAGAACTGATGAAAACATAGCAGAAATTCGTCGAATTGTGCGTCAGAATCATCGGCTGATTGTGAGAAGCATAGCAGACCAAGTAAACATCGATATAGAAACAGGAAAATCTTAACTAAAAATCTTGGCATGAGAAAGATGTGTGCAAAAATGGTCCCGAAGGTGCTCATCAATTAACAGAAGCAAAGGAGAGTCGAAGTTTACCAAGACATTTTGGAGGGGCAAGATGATGTTTTAGACCATGTTATCACTGGTGTGATAAAACATGGGTGTACCAATCAGTACAACCCTGAAACAAAGTGTAAGAGTGCACAGTGGAGGTCAGCCAATTCTCTATGACCAAAAAAGTTCCGTCAGTTTAAATTAGGAGTTGAAATGATGTTGCTAACCTTTTTTTTGATATCAGAGGGATTGTTCATTATGAATTTGTGCTAGCTGGACAATCACCTAAGTTTACTATGTGGAATTGCTAAAAAGGCTGCGTGAAAAAGTTAGATGAAATGACCTGAATTTTTCACCAGCAACTCGGCTCTTGCATCATGAAAATGCACCAGCTCACAGGCACTGTCTGTGAGGGAGTTTTTAGCCATTACACAAATAACTGTTTTGGAACACCCTTCCTACTTATCTGATGTGGGCCCCAATGATTTTTTTCTTTACCTGAAGATAAAGGAAACATTGAAAAGAAAACATTTTGATGACATTCAGAACATCGAGAGTAGTACAACGACAGTTCTGGTGGCCATTCCAGAAAAAGAGTTCCAAAATAGGCGCTGGCATTGGTGCATAGCTTTCCACAAGGAGTACTTTGAAGGTGACAGTAGTGATATTCAGCAATGAGCTATGTAGCACTTTTTCTAGGGTGAGTTCACGAACTTAATTGTCAGAGCTCATAGAAGCACAAAAATGGTAGTATGTTTTTGTTACAATATGCTAACTATTGGAGATTTCTTATCAGATAGCCTTTCTCTGAAGAAAAGACATCATATCTTAGAACTATTTGGGGGATAATCTTCAAAAATACTTGTAGAGACCAATAATATACTAGTTGGTATACTTTGTCAGAGTGGACTTTTAAATCATTGACAGGTGTATTTTCTTACACTTTGTCTTGACTTTAATTACACTTTATTATGTCTAATTACTGCTTCATTCATATATAATATTTGAGGAACACTATAATTTCTTATCACTGATAAGAGATTTCCATAAAATAAAATTAGACGCTGAGTGCACTTCATTGAGAAAGATTAAGTTACTTGGTGTACTTGAATTTGATCTTGGATCATTTTCCAGCAGTGATCAGAATTGTTTTATTAAGAATAGGTATATATAGTATAGTTAGTTCAATTAGGCTTGCCCTGCGTACTATGCAGCTATTCTGCATTAGGATGTTAATCCTGGAGAAAATAGTCAATTTAATGTAAAAGATTTTTTTCTTTCCAGGATTGGCCATTTGATGATGGAGCACCACCCCCTAATCAGATAGTAGACGATTGGCTAAACCTGTTAAAAACCAAATTTCGTGAAGAGCCAGGTTGCTGTGTTGCAGTGCATTGTGTTGCAGGATTGGGAAGGTAAGCTCTGTGAATTCATTATAAAAAATTTTACTTTGGTAGAAATTTACATTTACTACACTAAGTACTAAATTGAAAGAGAACTGACTCTGGATTTGTGAACACATAATGCAACACTTAGACATGTATTGTAGAATTATTGTAGAATTGTACACCTGGAACCTTATGTAATTTTTACTAAGCAGTGGCACCCCAATATTAATAATATTTAACAATAAAAAAAATTGCCTGAAAGAAAAGGAAATGAGAGCAAAAGTTGGTGTATGATTTTTCAGAGCTGCTTTTTCTGTGTTATTCCTTATCTTATTCTGATGCCATCCTAGATTTAGTTGGTGATGGTTCAGAAGTTGTTTTGGAACTGATTTAATGTAATTATCTTATTTTTGAGCTAAAAATACAGCCTTGATTTGGTATGTTTCCTTTTTCTCTCCATTTTAAGTAATCATAGGTTCAGGTCTTCGAAATGGGCAACAAAATTAAAATAATTTTGATTTTGAAGAGAGATGAATGGGAAATTATTAATAGGTGGAGAACAGATGGCTACATTTTAAACTCCTGAAAGGAGATGTATGGAGAATGAAAATTAACGTTGATTTTAAAACCTTTTTCCTCGAGCATTACATGGAATGGTATTGCAATACTCAACAGCAGATTAAATGTCAGTTTATGATGCGTACTTTGACTTTCAAAACATTAGTCAGGCTGCTGTTGCCTCAAGGTGGTAGTGGCTCAGGTTGTTGTTACCTCTGCTCAGTTCTTCTGCTTGCTGTTTTCATCTTTTGTAGTTTAATGTAGTACAGTTTCTTCTTCAGGATCAGAAGTTTCAGTCCTTATTCTGAAGAGTGAAGGTAGTATTTGAACATGAGTTGGCACTATTTTAGTTAGGTGGTCCAAAGTTTGTGCCCTATAATGGACTTTTATTTTTTTTTAAGCATTTCTTTTGTTACACCTTTTAAAACTATATAGAGGGCGAGTTCCCTGATGGTGTAGAGGCTTAAGGCTTCGGCGCTGGCACTGTCAGCACTGCGGCCTGGGTTCGATTCCCAGTCAGGGAGCTACCCACATACCAAAAAGTAAAAAAAAAAAAAAAAAAAAAACAAAACTATATAGAGAATGTTTTTAATTACCAGGTCTGTGACACTCTCCTAGTTCACAAAAAGGATTTTGTTGAAGTCTAGCATCTTTTTAGTATTTGATAAAGGAATGATACTAAAATTGATTTTTGATAATGGTTAAAGACCAATGAAGAATTTTTGTTGACATATGATGTGAAAATTTGTGATATAATGTGATGTTAAAGAGTAAACCTCTCTTAATAAAGGCTTAGAATACCATGGAAGTTATAATGATATTTTTACTATATAGGAAAGTATCAGATATTTTATTAGTACATATACTATGGGAAAAAGGGACATTCAAGCTTTATATTGTTTTGGTAATATGTCATCCTGGGTTTTAAAAAAATCCTGTAATTCCAAAGACATGTGGATATTTACAGATGAGTTTCTCACTGCAGGGCACCTGTGCTGGTTGCACTTGCTTTAATTGAATGTGGAATGAAGTACGAAGATGCAGTTCAGTTTATAAGACAGTGAGTATGAAGTTTTATGTTTGGAAACACATAAAGCAAGATCATACAAGAGGAAGGAATTATGGAACTTATCTATTTGTAGTGTGGTATAATTTGCTGTCTTTAGCTTAAAATAATGTTTGTTAAAAGAGCAAGTGATAAAAAGACTCATAATTACTATTGGCTTCCAGATTTAAAGATTTTCTAATTTAGGTAGCAAATTTGGTCATTGTAGAATATGTCCAGTATATCTAGGAATCTTCAAAATTAGTATCTATAGAGTCTCAGTGGTCTTAAGTCTTTTAATGGATCTTAAAAGTACCTTAAAAATGCAATTTTCTGTAACAAAGAGGCAAGGCAGAAGCTATAGAGGAATAGTTAATCACCTAGGACGCTTAAGTTGCTTGTTCAGGCACAATAATCAGATGGTTGTGCCCAGACTGATTTTAGCATCAGTCTGGAGTAAAGGGCCATGCTATTTTGCTGTCCAGAATTCTTTGGCAATTATTTTCTTACCCTTTTCCCTTTTTCCTTAAAAAAGAAGGAAAGAAATAAAAAAAACTATTTGTGATAGAGGGCATGAAATGAATGGTAGCTCTAGGAAGGTAACATATTTCAAGGAATGCCATCTGTAGTTGCTACTTCATGTAAATACTTGCTCATACATCCTTAATACTACCGATTCTGATCTGAAGAATATATTAATCTAATTGGGAAGAGAATAGTCAGATGTCTCTGGATAAATCATTCTTATCTTTATTAAATGATTAATAGACCATTAAGAGTCAGTCAAGAAAAGTCTCATTCTTTTAGGAAGGCACAGGAAGTTCATGTTTAAACTTAAGTAGTAATGTTGTATGGGAAATATGCTGATTTTCAGCTACATGGAGTTAGAAGAGCCTAAATAGTGCATTTTACAAATCACACAGCTCTTATTTTACATGATAAAATATGCCGTTCTTATATTTTCAGAAAAAGAAGGGGAGCATTCAATTCCAAACAGCTGCTTTACTTGGAAAAATATCGACCTAAGATGCGATTACGCTTCAGAGATACCAATGGGCATTGCTGTGTTCAGTAGAAAGAAATATAAGCGAAGGCTGATTTGCTTGTGGCATTTAGAGGGAACTCTTGGTACCTGGAAATGTGAATCTGGAATCTTGACTGTGTCATCAAGTAGTGATGGATTTAGTACTCCTCAACCACTCTCCTAATAATTGGAAAAAAGCAAACAGAAAAGAAATCCCTCTATAACATGAATAAAATGTTTAAGAAAAAAGCAAGTGAAAGAAAAAAGGGATTAATTCAGTGAAGGATGATTTTGCTCCTAGTGTTGGAGTTTGAATTTCTGCCAGGATTGAATTATTTCAAAATCTGTCTTTTTTAACTTTTTCAAAATAGGTCTCTAAGGAAAACCAGCAGAACATTAGCCTGTGCAGAACCATCTGTTTGGGGAGCACACACTCTTCCATTATGCTTGGCACATAGATCTTCGTGTTGTGGGATTTCTTTCTTTCCTTTCTTTGGGGGGGGGGGGGTAGGGTGGGGGGGGTGCTTTTCCTTTCTTTTCTCCTTTCCCCTATTTCTCTTTTTCCCCCCTGATACAAGTTGTAGATGGAATAGGAGAAGCCCTTGTTGCTGTAGATGTGTGTGCAGTCTGGCAGCCTTAAGCCCACCTGGGCACTTACTTCTAGGGGGAAAAAAAAACCCAAAAAACACCAAAAAAAAAAAAAAAAAAAGGCAGTGGCATATATATTATATGACCCAGGTGGTTTTTAGTCTTTACTGATGATGGGGTGTTCATGTTAGTTTCTTTTCTTGAAAACTATTTAACATTAGGCAGAGTAGCCAAAAGCCTTTTGTTTGGGTTTTTGTTTTGGTAAATTAGTGGGGAAGTGGCATTTTAAGATCTTTTCTCAAAGAACTTAGCTGAGAGTCGAATTCTTCTCTTTTGTAACCAATGAAGCTAAGTGGGTATCTCAGAAACTTGTTTTCTGAAGAGGAGTACTCCAGGCCATCACTAAAGATGTGTCCAGGCAGAGAGTTAGCCCACTTTCTACAGTTTGTAGAATTGTGGGTAGCATTACTCTGATTTTCTGTCTAATGTCAGAGAGTGCTGGTAGTTTAAAATTTTTAGTTTAGGACTTATTTGTACTCTGAATTTTCAGAAACAGAAGAATAGCAGCAAAGAAACAATATTTTGGACTTGAGAAATGCCTGTGATAGGTATTATCAAAACTGCCCCTTATATATACAGTTCAGTTTAACCACTGATTGCCTTGTTATTTTCTTACTAGGTTCTTTATGAGATTAAACAAAAAAAAATTGCTGGTTCAAAACCAACAATGCCTAGTGAGTATGTGTCCACAGGCCCTAACAGGGTAAGAGAGAGACATAGAGCAGACCAACAAATAGCAAAGGGACTGTGTTGTTAGTGAAATTGGTGTAGTGTCCTTTTTTGCTGATTCTTTGCTGAGTTCAGTGTGCTGATCTAAAAAAAAAAATCTGTCTTTTTGCTGTTTTGTGAAAAGCAGTTGTGACTGGGCTGCATTTTTAAAGCAAGTTGAGAGACACCATCAGGGGTTCTTACACTCTTTAAATATTACACATTTCATAGTGCTCTGCTTCTAAGGATTTGAATAAAGACTTAGGGTCATCTTGTCCTGCTGGAGTTTGCTGTGCAGAGCCATAAACTTCCCATTTTGTTAGGGTCAGTTAGGCCAGTAGGAATGGACTGGGACCTTGTCTCACTGATGATACCTCAGACATTGGCTGGCTATGTGAACTGCCTATCTATTATGCCAGAGCTGTTTTGCTTTTTAACTAAATGAAAATCTGTAGATTCTCTCCTCCCCTATCCCAGAAAACAAAGCAAAATAATGCTTTTTGAAATTGTTTCTAGAATTTTAAAGTGAAAAATGATGGTACTATCCAAAATTCTTTATTTCAGAACATGACAGTAGATTTCTTTTAACATAGGCTCAAGATCAAAACAGCCTATTTTCTAAGCTCATACTGTCTGTTGACTCCAAGGGTTTTGATCAATACCATAACAAACCTTTTTCCTTTGACATGCTCTGATTTTCATTGTTTGTGGGGAGGGAAAGACAGAGAGAGAGCACGTGCTTGAGCATGTGTGTGTGTGCGCGCGCATGTGTGCAGTGTCCACCAGTATCAGTGCCTGCCTGAGTTAGGAAAATTACATTCCTGGTTCTGTATGAGAAGGGTAATAAAACAACATGAAACATTAGCTCTCATTTTGTTTTAAATTACAGACTAATGTTAATTATTCTCAGAACTGGATTTTCTTCCTCAAAATTAAAAGATTTTTTTCTTTTGGATTTAATGAAGTATTGCTAGCTGAAGCAGTTTGACATGTTGAGAGAGATGTCAGACTGATGAAAGGTGTGCAGCCTGATTTAAAACCAAACCCTGAACCCTTTTAAAGAACAATAAACATATTTTACATGCTTTTTGTTTGTACATTTGCTTTCTACCCTCAGGTTGAGTTTCATTTATGTCCCCTGAGAAAAGTTCTTCTCAGGGCCTGATTTGGGTCCTGGTAATTACTGCAAGAAAGTGAAATAATTAGAGGTTGCGAAGTTCAAAGATTTCATGGCACCCAGGTGTTCAATAGGGCAAACTTAACTGTAGTTGGGGTACATCTGGTATATTTTCTGGTTCAGTTCTTGGACACAACAGTAGGAATTTAGCATGTTTTCTCATTTCAAAAGACTTGTATAAACTTTTTACTTGAACTCGTACAGAATGGTGAGGAAAGAGGAACTCTATATCATAGGATTGGGGGTGGGGAATTTTTCTTAAATCATGGATAAGCATTCACATTCATTCAGATAACAAATATACATGTTAAGTTACCAAGAATGAAGATAAGATAATGATCCTACTTTGGAAAACCTCAGTCTAGAAGGTGGGCCCCTTGTACAGGCTTCCCCTGCTAGGTGAGTGTTCTAGGAAACCATCTGCATCTGTGCACCAGTTGACATTGTGGGAGGTTGCATTCAGCTTTAGCAGATTTGTTTTGGAGATTCAACACATTTGCCCATTTCATGATGGGTTATTTACAGGAACAATGTATGGTATAACAACACCTCTGCCCACACTGTGCTGAGTGTTCAGTTTCTGACCAAAAATGGCATGACCCCTGTGCCCCACCACCTCTATTCACATGAACTCGCCCTGAGTGACTCTCTTGTTTCCCTGGATGAAGAAAGTTCTGCAAATGTGGAAGAGGTGAAACAAAAAATGGCAGAAGCGCTTAAAGGCATAAAAATCAATGAGTTCAAAAACAGCAGTATAAAAAGTATCTTGATAGGTGTATTGCATCAAATGGAGAATACTTTGAAGGTGAATGAAGTTTAAACATGTAAGAATAAATATACCATTTTTAATACTGGGGTGTTTTTTTTGGGTCCCCCCTTGTAAACAGCAGTTACAGTAGTAGTATATGACTTATAATTCAGTGATCCATCTCATGTCCTTCATCATCCAGCTTAGGTTTAATGGACCCTGTTAGTTGCAGTCATTCTCAGCTACACAGTAAATTGCCTTGCCCCATATCTTCATTCTATGGACTTAACCAAGCTCAACTCCATTTTTGGTTAAATTCACTATGCCACCTCTGTTCTTGTGCAACTGAACTTGCTGACTCAGTCTATGCGTTTAAAGCCATGAGCTCAAGTAGACCTTAGTATCATCTGAGAATCCTGTACTTCTCTATCCCATTTACTCTTTCTCCTTGAAAACTTAAATTTTAATACCTTTCCCATCCTCACTCTCAGCTTCTGACCTTTTTTCCCTAACTTAGAAAACAGAAACAAGGAAATTTCCACAGGCTCCTGACATCACATCTGCTTATTTACCTACAACTGTGTATGTTCTTGTCTTTCCCCCAGTTATATGTTGTCCTTGCTCTGCTTAGGCCTAACTTTACGACTTGTACTAGATTCCATCCCTTACCTAATCAGAGGGTCCAGATGTAGCCATACTGTTCATTTCTCTCTACTGGAGTGTTCCCATCAATCAGCCTACAAACATGTTATTTCTTCCATGTTAAAAAAATCTTTGATTCACAGCCACCCCTTCAGATACCATTCCTTTGCTCTTTATAGCAAAACTCAAGAGTTATCTACCTATACACTCTACTTTTCTCTTTTGAACCCACTCCAGTGAAGATTTTGACTCCACTGAAACTCATGTAAATATCACTAGAACCTCCATGGTACTTAATTTAGTGGTCAGTTCTCATTCCTCTTAAAAATGCTTTGTTCATTTAGTGTGTAAACGTAGGCAGAATAATGCACCCTAACCCCGTCCAAAGATGTTTTTGCATTCTTGATCTCTGGAACCTATAAATCTGTTACTTTACATGGCAAAAGGGACTTTGTGGCTGTGGCTATATTGAGGATCTTGAGATGTGGAGGTTATAGCTGGCTGTGGGACTAATCTAATTGCATGGGGTCCTTAAAACTAGTCTTTCCTGGCTGAGGTCAGGAGATGTGACCAGGGAAGAATGGTTGGATAGGTGCAGTGTTGCTGGCTTTAGAATGTAGAGGAAGGGGACCTCTAGAACCTAGAAACATCAAGGAAACATTTTCCCCTAGTGCCTCCAAAAAGAACTCAGCCTACTAACAACTTGATTTTAGTCAATTACCGAACTGTAGGATAGTAAGTTTATTGTTTCAAGCCACTAAATTTGTGTTAATTTGTTACAGCAGCAATAAAAAACTAATACACATTTTTGCCTTCTAGGATACCATACTCGAGTTTTTGCCTAGCTTAGCAACCACACCTCAGTTTGAATTTCTGGTTCCTGGTTAGCCACCCCCATCCCCCACTTCTCTATCTACCTGGACTCTAGTCTCTGGACTCCAGACTCATTATCCAGTGCCTATGTGACATCTCATATATGTCTCAGTCCAAAGTTAACTTGAATACCTGCTCAAATGTAACTTTAGTGAGACCTTCCATGACCACCCTATTTAAAACTGCCATCAGCACACCACTGGTATGTTCTACTGCCATGCTAAGCTTTAGTTTTCTTTATAGCACCACCATTTCACAGATTTCATTCTGTCTTTCCACCAGAATGTAAGCTCCACAGGGGCACAGCTTTTTTGTTTTGTTTTGTTCACTGTATCACCACCTAGAATGGTGCCTGGCATGTGGTAGGTGCTCAGTGGATATTGACTGAAAGGATACTAATAGAGGTGTAGAGAAATGATGGTACTATGGAGAAGGGAGTAACTAAATTTCCCCGGGAGCACATTACTAAGTTCCAAAGTGGCTTTGAAGTGTGAGGTAGAAAAGGTTGATGTGCAAGATAGCACTTCACATTTGACTAGGATGGCTATAATAGAAAAGATGGACAATAACAAATCTTGGCAAGGTGTGGAGAAATTGGAGTCCTCATACATTACTAATGGCAATGTAGAGTGGTATAGCTGCTTTTGAAAAATTTGCTACTTTCTCAGAAAGTTAAACATTGAGTTGCTATATGACCCAGCAATTCTAGTGTATCCAGTAACAACTTTTAGATGTATATATCTGCGAGAACTGGAAACATTACTTGTTGCCTAGGGTGGGAATGGGAATAGGGAGTGACTGCTAATGGGTATGGGGTTTCTTTTTGGGGTAATGAAATGTTCTAGAGTTAGTGGTGGTTGCACAACAGTGTGAGTATATTAAATGCTACTGAATTGTCCACTGACAAAGGTTGATGTGGGTAAAGGAAATTTTAGGCAGAAGAAATACAAGGGGGTGGAAATATGGAGGAGTAAGATACACATTTGGGAGAAGGTATGATTTGATCTCTGGAGGGTATGGATTTATGCCAGGCAGGTTTGGTCGTCATCAGACTCTAGGAAGTAACTAGACAGTACTTCCTTAGGCCGCCTTCTCCAACCCCAAGGAAACAATTAATTGGGTCAGAGATAGACAGTTGACCCAAAGCTAGCTAGTGGCCAGTAAGTGCTCAGTTTCAACTGAGGGAGACTCTTGGATGTGAGGACCCAGGAGGGCCAATGCATGTGTTGAGTCACATGTGACATGAGTAATCAGGACAGAAGGAGGAAGATGGAGCAGCAACCTGAGGAAGCAAAACGGAGAAACTATGGCCTGGGAGTAAGGGGAGGAATACTTTGGCTCCAGCCAAATTCTGAGTTCCACTTTCTGTGAGGTCCAGTTGTATGCTTCCCTTGGAGTCCTCTTAGTGGTTTCTGTCCCTCCCCTTGCCCCTTTTTTTAAGTAGTTTGAGTCAGTTTCTTAATAGTCAATAGACCCTTGATTTGAAGGGATTATATATAGCATGTTAAATGCTGTGATTGAAGTACCTCTAGGGAGAGTCATGATTTACTTGGTGAGTATTTGATCACCTGCCACATACTACATACTAGACACTGGGGACACAGTGGCAAACAAGACCAACTCTCTGCCCTGATAGGGCTTAAATTCTAGTGGAAAAGATAAATAAAAGTGGAAAAGACTAAACATGTACACCAATAGGTAATACACTTCCAGATAGTGATTAGTGCTATGACGATTGGAAGAAAGTAAAGCAGGTAAAGGGCTGGTGACTGGGGTTATGTGTGGAATTAGGTGGAAAGGCAGGGGAGGTCTCTGAAGAAGGGGAAGGAGCCTACTATGTGTAAGTGCTGTGTGAAGGTGGTGGAAGCACTTTTTTGCTCAGTGTGCATAACAGTATGTGTAAACTTGAAAGGAGGATCTTGGTAT
Organism: Lyroderma lyra; assembly: GCA_004026885.1. Taxonomy (NCBI): domain Eukaryota; kingdom Metazoa; phylum Chordata; class Mammalia; order Chiroptera; family Megadermatidae; genus Lyroderma; species Lyroderma lyra. Next base: position 137,933 of record PVJL010001109.1, on the reverse strand, counting down.
GTTTAGGGAACAGCAGTGTGGGTAGTATGGCTAGAGAGTAGTAGGGAATGAAGGAGAAATTTAGACAAAGGTCAAATTGTTTTGATTTGGTGAGTCTGAGAAGCTTGGGGTCACAGAGGATTTTATGTATCATAGCAGGAAATTTGAAAATTTATCAACTGTTTATCACTTGGGAGGACACATCAGACTCCACTGTGTGGTTTATTAAAAATGTCTCTGTGTCCAGGCACTACCAGGCCATTCTGGATCTTGACTTAGGAATCTCAGCTTTGGACAATGGGGAGCCTGTGAAGATTGGTAAACCCAGCAGCTACATGGTCAGATCTGTGTTCAAAAAGGTTATTCAAGAAGCTCCTTAAATTAGATGCCATACCTGTTATGCAAACTCAGTTCCTGATTTGTACTATGCTTGCAATAAATATCAGCTGAATGAATGAATTGGAGAAATGGATGGTGGGGTGATGATGACTTGGTAGTAGGACAGCAGAGAGGTTTTGGCACCTCAACTAAGGGAACAGCAGAGGAATGGGGTAGACGACTATTTTCCTGTCAGTTACCAGAGCCCAGATTGCATGAAAAGATGACTAGTATATCTGCATTCACATTTCAAAGGATTATTTACCTCAACTGGGTTATCTGGCCACAGCAAAGATTTGTAAAACCACCCCTACCTTTGATTTTCTCTGCATATTACGCAATGTAAATGAAAGTGATTAGAATACCCCACTGTTTGAGTTCACTGGCAGCTCTGACTATGATGGGATGCTTCTGTTTCCTTTGCTGTAGGGGGTCGGGGCAATCAGGAAGATGGAGGAAAAAGAGGCTAACACTAGCTAACATCTGTGAAGTACAGCTATACTCAGAATTTCACATGCATCATTATCTCATTTAGTCTTCTTAGACTTCCACTCATTGCTAACCCTATTTTACAGAGGGGGAAACTGGGAAGTGCAATAGCAAGCAGGTCGCTGGGCCAGCATTTGAATCTAGGTCTGTGGTTCTAAAATTGGTACTTAACTGCTTGGCTTTACCACTATAGTAGAATGGGAAGATGTTATGTTCAGGATGTTGCTGTGGGTTTTTGCACTTGATAGGAGTCCCTGTTAACTGAGCTACATCTTTATGTTAAGTGTGTATGTGTTGGGGAGCGTATGTATGCAGGTGTAAAACAGTTCTGTTTAGTCAGTGGATTTAACTTGTGCAAACCATGTGTAGTGGGCCCTACCAGTAATGAGCCAGGACATTTGAGCAGAGTGGTTTATAGTTTATAATTGGCTCCCTATTACTGCTGGCTGGTTCTGCTGCACAGAGAGTATTACTTCAGGATTGGTATTTGATTTAAGAAATTTTCAAATTGATTTTATCTTTAGTGCATTAATGTGTGGCCTAAATTCCTGCCAAGGTATTAGGTAACTAGCTGGACATGCTTGTAGCAATCATAACTGCATCTGAGCTTGCAGTGCAACGGCTTTTATTCAGCAGAGGTGAATCACTGTTCTGAAAATACTTTTCCACCTAAGCCCTGTGACTTATTTTTCAGGGCACCTCAAATATAGGCCCCTTGAAATTGGAGGAGTATATTTTCTATATTATATTGAAACCCACAAGTGGGAATTTTTTAACGTGAGTAGATTTAATCTGTATCATCCTATTGGAACAGAACACATAAATATTCAAGGAATGGTGTGGAAATCAGCCTAATTTTCAAGAATGCCGAATTGTAATGCCTTTTAAAATCAGGAAATATGAAATGTGACCCCAAAAATGAAAATGCTATTAATGTAGCTTAGTACATGGAAAAACTGGAGGGTATTCTGCAATTTCATGAGGATTGGTGCAGGTAAATGTTTTTAGTGAAAATTTTTTTCAGCTCTGGGAGTGCAGAATAGATCACAGCTGCTTGAAAATGCCAATTAATCATCTAATGCTTTTGTGCAAATAATTATATTTGACTCTCGTTTAGAGTTGCCATTAACACCTGAAACTAAGATTGATAACAGATTCAATTTTAATGAATTACATAAGTAATTTGAATACCAGGTATTTAGATTAATTTGTATGCCTTTATTCATCTATACCATAGATTTCACGTCCTCTTGAAAGCTAAAAATCATAGGATGAGACAGAAAACAGAGAAGAGGAGACAACCTTTGAACTTAACCATTTTTTAGTGGTAAAAAAAAAGATAACTTGCAAATTTTAAACTCTTCAAGTGTTCTTTCTGCCTTTTGCAATAATTTGCCCAAGTGACAGTCCCCTGTGTGTGACAGAAGACTTTATTTTCTCATGCCCTGAAACAACACTGATATTTTTTTAAAATGAAGATTTTCCTTCCTTTGCACACTGCTTTCTTTAAAAAATACTTTTATTTTTAGAATCAAAGTAAAAATACTGTCAATGTGCAAGTTTTAGGAAATACAGAGGAAGTAAAGAAAAACCCATATTGTCCTGCCATCCAGGAATCACCATTATTAACATTATTATGTATTTTATTCCCCTCCCAATCCCCATGTATAATTATAATGATACAATTGTGTCTCATGCTTTTTCACTTAAATGTAGCCACAGTATTTACTGTTTATTGGAGGTTTACCATGTGCCAGGCACTGTGCTTAGTGTTTTAAGCATATTATCTTTTGATGGTGGTAACATCATCTCCATTTTATGGATTAGGACAGGAAATCACAGAGTGGGCAAGTAACTTGCCCAGTATCACATGTCTAGGTGGCCAAGCCAGAATTCTAACCTGAAATGTCTAACTCAGAAAACCTGATCATGTCACTGCACTTGGATTCAGTAAGTGGAAGCTTTTATAACTGAAACCAAGTTGTCCTGTCTCCTGAGGATACTGCTTTCTCTGCTGCCTCAAAAGTGGAGGCTCCTCATTCTCCCATGACCCATGTACTGCAAAGGCCAGTGGAAGATGAGGGGTCAGTTCTCCGTGGCCATGGCCAGACCATTGCTCTTTCTGCTCTGGGGTAATACTAATTTGAGACAGTTATCATCAGGCTGTTATAGCTACTGCCCTTTGCTGCTGTCTTCTGTCCCCTCCCTATCATTCAATGCATGGAGTTCCTTGGGCCTTGAAGGCCCACCCCTAGCCATTCTCTCATCCTGGGCAAATTCAGTACGTCTTCCAGCCCCTCACATTGAATGAAAGTCTTTACTACCTTAGCCCCAGTGACCCATTCCCATGGGAGTGAGAGCGTCTGATGTAGTCAGTAGGTTGAACAACAACTAGAGGGAAAGCAATTTGTGTGTTTATATACATACACATACTAGTTTACTATAAATTTTACTGTTATGAGAGATGTGTAATATACAGTTTAATATAATAAAATGTACATTACTCTTTGTTGTAAATTCCATATAGCTAGTTGATTCTTACAGAATGCTTTTGTTAATTTTTTTTTTGGCGGGGGGTGGTTCCCTGGCCGTGGCGTTGAGAGCGCTGAAGCCTAGCCACTACACGACCAGGGAACCCCCACTTTTGTTAATTTTTGCCAAACTCTTATATACTAGCCAACTTATGGTTGTAGTTGACAAACCCAGCATAAATGTTGGTTGATATTTTTCTTTATGTTAAAGAATCAAAGTAAAACAATGAAGACTTATGTTAGAACTTTACTCATTTATCAATGACTGACTTCATTGTGGAACTGGATAATAGTTTTTGAATATGGGAAGACAATTTCCTCAATTTCCTGGTGCTGTTTACAATGCAATGGCTACAGACACCATAGATGCACTTTAATATGTGTTACTAACATTTTCTCCGTTACTTTCTTTGTTTTGCAGTTTTAAATGTCCTTTATTTTTCTTAAAACATATTTCTAATCAAACTGATACATGTACATAGTTTTTAAAAATCAACTAAATCTATGACGAGGGTTAAAAAAAAAACAAAGCAGTCTTTTGCTCTGCCCTCACCAGCCCTGATTCCCATCCCCAAAGGCAACTACACTTTTAGCTGTGCTTTGCCCAAGTATTTACTTTCATATTTTGACCAATCCAGATAATCTATTTTTTCTTGATTTTTAAATTCTTACTAATATTTTGAAACAGAAGATGTAACTCTTATATTTCTCTTCCCACCCCCACATACTTGGTCTTCCCTTATTCTCCCAATAGAATTTTAGATCAATTTAAAAATATATAGTCAATATTGACTGTATTTTGACTGTACAAGCATAGAGTCCTCTAACTACCTTTCTTTTCTTTTATAATTTTTTTCCAGAGTTAAATTGTCTCATTTTTTTCTTTTGCTTAGATTTTTATGTTTATACTATGAATTGAACCCTATACATTCCCACTAGATCTACAGAGCTCATTTCATATGGTCAAACATGTCAGGTAATCAGTTGGTTCCAATTTCTTTTTTCTTGGAAATACCCCTTTTTGGAGCCCATTGTCTTTCTGTGTCACTTTGAACTTGATTGATCTCTATCAGCCTGCTCTACAATTGTTATTCTGCAACTTCCCTTCACCATCATCCTAGAAATTCTTTTTGCTTCTCTCCTGCCTTCTGGAACTCATTTCTGCTTTCTTGATTTACTTCCTCCCATTGGGGAAGCACATCCTCCAGCAGCTGTTGGTCTCTCCCTCTGAACTCTGAGGTCTCTGCTGAACACAGTGTAAGGGCTCAGTGACTGCTCATCTGAATAAAGGGATCCTGGCCGATTCCCGGCATCCTGGGGCTCCCAGTTTGGCTGACCTTGTGGCTCCTGAGGCTACCTGGTATGCTGGTCCAAGCTCTGGGGCTTCCTTGGAGCTGTGCCATGCCTGAGATGGTGTGGCACTTTGAGCCAAGGCCAACCTACCCAGCTTCTTCCACTCCATCATTCTTAACGTTTTCTCACAGTCAGAGTCTTCCTGGGGAGCAAGGCTGTTTCTGTCTTCTGGGGAGGACTTTGAACTTGAGGGAGTCCAGAATAAGAAGATGCAGGGACACTGGTTAATGGGTGCTAGGGGCACCAAGTGTCCGAGGTGTTGATGTAAGAAACGCCCAAACCCATTGAGAATTGTTATGAGTTCATTTGAGCCAAACTGGACAACATATGCCAGAAAGAAAGATCTCAAATGTTCCTCTCCATTACTTTCTTAAGTGTAGACAATCAACAAAACAGTATATCAAGCTCCGGTTTGGTGCATTTGCCAATTTCCATGGTGTACTTGTACATACTCCTGCCATGTCCGATTTCAAGCTATCAGTTGACATCACTGAACATTGAGTTGGGAAGAAATGAGCAGTGGCACACTATTATAGATTTGCACCATACGGATACAATAAATGATAGCATAGATAGTAGTAAAATGTGTTAAAATAACTAGGAAGTGATTTTTAAGAACTTACGACCTTTTTCTTTTTCTCTTTTTGTTTTTTTTGGTTTTTTTTTTTTTTTGCTTTTTGGTATGTGGGTAGCTCCCTGGCTGGGAATTGAACCCAGGCCACAGCGTTGACAGCACCAGCACCAAAGCCTTAAGCCACTACACCACCAGGGAACTCCCATCCTTTTTCTTTAAATATATTTAATTTCATTGTAAATTTTTAATAAGGACTGTATTTAACAAGCTTGCAGAATTCCTGAAATTTAACCATCACTTGGTACAAGCTACCCCAGCACACCAATATGTACATATAGTCATCTCTGCCCTATTTTCTCACCATAGCCCATCACCCCCTCTCACTTTCTCACCCACAGCATATGTGCTTACCTTTTGATTGATTTTCTATTCACTCCTCAACTCACCACAACCTGACTTTTGTCCTTTCCATGACAGACCCTGTGCTAGTAAGTAAAATCTCCTTTTTCCTTCACTGGCCCCCTGTATTCCAGTTTTTCCCAGGGCTCTGTTTTGGGTGATTTGCTTTTCTCTTCCTACACATTTTACTTTGGTGATCTCATCCAAATCACTGACTTTAAATATACTGATGGCTCCCCAAATCTATCATTTCAACCCATATTGCTCTCTGGAGCTCCACATCCATTTGTCCAAGTCTAATGGATATCTCGCTTGTCTCCCAGCAGCTCAAACTCAGCATTTCAAGATTGTATTCATTGTTTGCCCAGCCTTCCACCTCCACCTCCCAAATCTGACTTTGCCCCTCTTTTTCCTGCCTCAGTAAATGGAGGTGCCTTATTTACTAAGTCTTCCGGGTGCAACACCTGTGATTCATCTTTGATTCCTCTCTTCTTCATCGCCAGATTTTCTCTTTCATTCATGCATCCATTGACCCTTTCTGCAGATATTTATTAGAATAGCTGCACAGTATACTGGGTAAGAACACTAGAGCTTGGTGTTAGCTTGCCAATCATCAAATCCTGACTCTGCCATTTACCTAGTTTTGTAACCTTGGGAAATTCACTTGACCACTCTGTGTTTTAGTTTTCTTAAATACATATACTGTGGGAATAATAATCGACTCTTCTCACAGGGAATTGAGAAGATGAAATGGGTTGCTCTGAGTAAAGCATTTAAAACACAGCTTGACATAGAGTAAACACTCAAGAGCTGTTAATAGTTGGTATTTACATAAATACCATAATTATTATGCCAGGGCTGCATCCTAAGTAAGTGGGAGTGTATTAGTTTCCTAGGGCTATGGTAACAAAGTACAGCTGTACCTTGGTACTCCACAGTTGTTTCCAGGAGGTGTGGCGAGTACAATGACGAGTACCAAACAAATTTTTCCTAGGGCTACCGTAACAAAGTACCGCAGACTAGGAAGCTTAAACAACTAAAAATTATTGTCTCACAGTTCTGGAGGTAAGAAGTCCAAAATCAAGGTGTCAACAGGGCCTTGCTCCCTCTGAGAGCTTTAGGAGACTTTCCTTTCCTCTTACTAGCTTTGGGTAGTTTACCGGCAGTCTATGGCAGCCCTTGGCTTGCAGCTGCGTCACTCTGATTTTTGCCTTCTCCACATGGCATTCTCCCTATGTGTCTCTATCTGGGTATGATTGCCTTCTTACAAGGACACTAGTCATATTGGATTAGGGGCCCACCCTACTCCAGTATGACTTCATCTTAATTAATTACATCTGCAGTGGCCCTGTTTCCAAATAAGGTCACATTCTGAGGTACGGTGGGTTAGGAATTTAACATACCTGTTTTAATTTTTTGGAGGAGGAGGGCACAGTCCAACCCATGATAGGCAGAAACTATAATGTAGGGATTATGTCTGACCCATGACTTTCTTACTTCCTCTCTCCTTACAGTCATTGTCTTAGTTTATTCTGTCTTGTAACACTTCCTGACTAAACCCTGGTCTGGCCCACTATCGCTATGTTTCAGAATGATCTTTCTGAAACAAAGTTGATCGTGTCACCTGCTTCTGAAGCTCCCTGAGCTTTCAGGTAAAGGTTTAACACAAAAGATCCTTCTTACTCCACCTTCTTCCTGCCTCTCTACATTGAACCTTACACCACAGCTCAAAAAACTGATTGTAGTTCCACAAGTATATCATTCTCTTCCACAACTCTGGATGAGGCCATTCTTTCTGCCTTGCACACACTTACCCTCACATTTCTCCTGGGAAAGACTTCCCTGATACCTTTCCTACCCCTCTTCTGTGCTCCTTGGCACACTGTGCAAACTGTGAATATGAGACTTAACCAAATTCATTGTTTTTCTTGTGTCTTGCTGACAAGAAAGTGCCCAGTGATGACTGGGACTATCCTGCAACCCCTATTGTTAGACATTAGTGTCATTTAAAAAATCTTTTCACTATTATAAATAATATGTGATGAATATCTTTTATCTTTAAATACGTTTTCAAATTAAAAAGTATTTCCTTAGATAGAACTCAACAACAAAAAGACAAACATCCCAATTTTAAAATGGACAAGTGATTGAATAGACATTTCTCCAAAGAAGATATACAAAGAGCCAACAAGCACATGAAAGATGTTCAATGTCCTTAATCATTAGGAGAATGCAAATCAAAAACACAATGAGATGCCACTTTACACCCACTAGGATGGCTATAAAAAACAAACAAAAATACCCCAAACAAATGTTGGAAGGATGTGGTGATAGAAAAACCAGAATGTTGCTGTTGGGAATATAAAATGGTAAATGGTGCAGCCACTGTGGAAAAAACAGTTTGGCAGTTTCTCAATAATGTGTACATAGGATTTCATACAACCTAGCAATTCCACAGTTAGGTATATACTCAAAAGAATTGAAAAGAGGCATTCAAACAAAAATTTGTACACAAATATCTATAGCAGCACTCTTCCTAATAGCCAAAAAGTAGAAATCACCCAAATGTCTGGCAGTGGAAGAATGGATTAGTAGGTATATCCATACAATGAAATATTACTTAACCACCAAAAAGTATGGTTGTATGAAGTACTGATACATACTGCGATGTGGATGAACCTCGTAAACATCATGTTAAGTGAAAGAAGCCAGACAAAACAGTTGCATAATACATGATTCCATTTACATGAAATAACCATTTATATAAAATATATTTCATATATTCATATGAAATATCCAGAATAGATAAATTCAGAGAGACAGGAGATTACTGATTACTGGAGACTGGGGAGTGACTAATGGAAATGATGTTTCTTTTTGGGGTGACGAAATGTTCTGGCACTAGATAGTGGTGCTGGTTGCACAATGTTGTGGATATCCTAAATGCTACTGAATTGCATACTTTAAAATGCTGAATTTTGTATAAGGTATATTTTACCACAATAAAAAAGTTTCCTTAGGAAAGATTTTCTGAAGTGTAGTCAGGGTCACAGGACATAATATATTACTGAATTTCTGTTGAGAAGGGGTCACTCATTGCCCTCCCACCAGCCATATTTGAGAGAATCTGTCTTGTATCTTCAGTAGACTTGGGTATTGCAGTTAAAAAAAACAACAGAACTCTCAGTAATTTGACATAAGACAGTTCTTTTTCAGGAAATTCCTCGTGCTTCCAAGCATAAGGTTAAATTGAATAAGAGCTATGTAGGGTCACAAATTTTAAAGCTGGGAGAGAACTAGAAAGCATATAGGCCATTGGACCTCCTCCTCATCAGACAAATGTTTAGTACCAATCCTTCTGTCCTGAAATAACATTCATAGATAACCTACCTAAGTTGTACATGATGTAGTGCTTTAGATAATATAAATTTTAGAGTAAACTTCCTTGGTTCAAATTCCTGCTCAGCTGCTGATTAGCTGGGTGAATTGGAATACTATGCTGTGCCTCAGTTTCTTCATCTATAAAACGGGGCCAAGGACAGTGTCTCCCTGATAGGATTGTTTTGAGGATTAAATTAGTTTATAAAATCTGAACTGTAAAAAAGGGAGAAATAAAAGGAAAGTAATTTATAATAGAATGCATTTTAAATTTGTAAATACCTAGGCACAATTCCCTTTGAAGAGACAGAAACATGTTTGCACCTATACGTAGAATCACCCTGGATGCCACAGCTTTCAGTGTAGACTGATACAGGTGTATTGCACATCAAAAACTATGAGCATTGCTCCTGAGAATATGTTCTTCCAATATCTATTCTTGGGCAAATTTCTCAACATATCAACAATAAAAATAAATTAAAAAAAAAATAAAATTGAAAAAAAAAATTTTCTCAACATATCAAATCCCTTAATTTTCACTTGAGTTGCATTCCTGGGAAGTATTTTAGACACCATGCTTAGATTCCAGGTCAGATAATTTTAGTTTTTTTATTTTTATGAATGGGCAGTGGGGCATTTAAAAGTGGGACATGGGACCATACTTTATTGTGTGGGACATCCTACATATTTCCAGATGTCTGGAATCCCTGGTGCCCTCCTCTCAGTGTCAGTGTTCTGTAGTGGGTGTTTTCACCCCCTACTAAGAACCACTGAATCTATTCCAACCATCTGCTTTTCTAGACTAGGTTACTGAGGTTCAGAGAGGGAATTTAAAATAGACACAGATTACTTGGACTGTTCACCCCATCTCCAGCTTCAGCATGTGATCATGGTGGGCGATGCCTGGTTAGGATGCCTCCAACCCTGCCACATTTATCCACTTCATTTCTTTCTTTGCCTGCACACCGTCCTCCTTGCCTCTTTCTTCCTCAGCCCTGAGCCCTTTGGCCAGTCCTGTGGGCTACACCTCCAACAAGTGCCTTCTGTTGGTTCCCTGCCCCGACCTTTTTTTTTTTTTTTTGGTTGGTTCCCTGAGCCATTATTGAACCCGGCTGCAGCGGTGAGAGTGCCAAAACTTAGCCACTAGTCCACCAGGGAACCCCCCACTGCCCTGACTCTTGGCCCACTATAACCTGTTCTCATAGCGGCCAAAAGGAGTTTAAAATCACATCAAGCCCGTCTTCGGCTTCAGCTGCTCCAGACACTTTCCAAGGCACTGGAATAAAATGAAACTCCTCTCCCTGCCCTGTGTGATCTGGCTTTATCTCCTTTCATTCTCTGCTCTATGCTCCAGCCACGCTGACCTCACACACTTGCCTCAGGGTCTTGATGCCTGCCGCTCCTTCTACCTGGACCTCACTTCCCTTCAGCCAGATCTTCGGAGAGCTGACAACCCCTTAGCCTTCGTAGCCATTAAAATATCACCTCCTTAGGGATCATCCCATGGCCCATCACTGTCTACCCGCTTAGTCTTCTTTTTGTTCTTTAAAGCACTTACCACCATTTGAAGTGGGGGTGTTGAATTGTTTGCTCATTCCTTGTCTGTCTCCTTACCAGACTGTAAGAGACACTGGGATGGAAACTTAATGAGTTTTATTCTCCATGGGAATCCAGGTCCTAGCACAATACCTGCAAATGCTGCCCAATATTTTTTTTTGAAAAAGTGAATGAAGGCCTAACACACAACTCAAAATGAATCAATCAGAATAGATTGTTCATGAATTTTGCAATTTGACTCAGAAAGAAGTCCCCCTCCCCCACCTTTTTTGGAATACCTGGGCCTTAGGATATAAAGCTCGAAAAGTAATGATAGCTGAATGTTCTTCTGCCTTTTGGGCCAGAGAATTGGAATCAATCGGAAGGTTAGAGAAAGAGAGAGTAGAATGATGTAGGTGTACAGAGAACTTGAGATGAGAGAGAGATGAAGAGAGCAACTTGGCAGCAGTGGCAGGTGGACACCAGGTGTCCCTGGGGTCTGGCTGCTAACCCATTCTCTTTGTGTGTCTGTGTATAAATGAGGGCTGTCCGGAAAGTATCCAGCCATGTAATATGAAAAGTAGAGGCATTCATGGATGGATTTTTTCCGGACAGCCCTCATATATCCTGTTGGTAAAACTCAATTTCATTGAGATGTAATTTATATGCAAAAAATGACATTTTAAGTTTGCAATTTGATAAACTTCAATAATTGCATACAGTCATGTTAACTTGTAGGCTGACCAGACATAGCATTTTAAATGGGACAGAAAACAACAGTACTGTCCTATTTCAAACGGTATGTTTGACACCTTGATTTGAGCCCAGTGAGACTAGGCTGACCACACGTACTGTTTGAAATGAGACAGTACCGTTGTTTTCTGTCCTGTTTGGAATGATACATCTAGTCAGCCTAGTTAACTACCACCACAAACAAGATAGAGAACATTTCTTTCAACCCCAAAACATAACCTGTTTCTTGAGTTGCACGTGATACCCCATGGTTTTTTTCGTAAAAATCCAGCTTTGTTGAGGTATAATTGATGCACAATAAACTGCACATATTTAAACTGTGAAATTTAAGTGTTGACACTGTGTTTACTCATGAAACCATCACTACAATTGAGATAGTGAACATTTCCACCTGCCTCTTTAAAATCTCTCCCTTGTAGGCCTCTTGGCCCCCATCCCTAATCTTCTTTTTGTCTCTATAGATTAGCCTACATTTTCTAGAGATTTACCGAATGTCTCCATGCATAAGATGCCCCCTTGTAGGATACGACTTCACTTTTCTAACCCAACATTAAGAAATCAGTATCAATTGGTTACTCCCATGTATAAGATGACCCCCAATTTTTGGTCTAACAATTATAGACAAAAGTATCATCTTATACCTGTAAAAATATGGTATATAAATGGAATTATACAGTATGTACTCTTTTTTTGTCAAGCTTTTTTCAGTCAGCATAATTATTTTTAGATTCATCCATGTTGTTGCAAATATCAATAGTTCATTCTTTTTTATTGCTAAGTAGTATGCCATTGGATGGATATGCCCAGCAATGGCATTTGGTGGGCATTTGGGTTGTTTCCAGTTTGGGATTATTACAAATAAAGCCGCTATGAACATTTGTGTACGAATCTTTATGTGGACATAATATTTCTTCTTCTCTTGGATAAATAAATTCCGAGGAGTGAAATGGTTGGATCAGATGTTACCCTTACATGATATGAGAAGCAGCATTGGCTTACATAAGCATAATGACCTCTTGCTTCTTGCTAGAGTCTAGAATTATGCAATCTTTTGCAAATGTGCTCTTGCTGCCTCTGGACTAGAATGTTAAATGCTGGCAGAATTGTCTGGCTTATCAATCTGATCAAAATATGTCTGTGGATGGACAAGGTCAGTTATTGAGTCCATGGAAGGAGATCCTTAGATGAAAAGACAGTCTAAAGAATAGGGAGCCATAGGGATAAGCTGAGAATGAGGCTTGTGCTTTCAGAACAGCTCAAAGATAGCATTACCTGGACAGCATGCTTTTACATTTGAGTTTAATTTATTTCTGAAACAGGCACGCATTCAGATGGTTCAAAATTCAAAAGCTAGGGAGCTATACAATACTGTGAAAAATCTTTCTCTTACCTGTGTCCCCAGCCACTGAGTTCCTCTCCCCAGACGCAGCCACACTCCTCCTTACCCTTAGTTCCTTGTATATTCTTCCAGCGATAAGCACATTCAAAAGTTTGCATGTACAAGTATATAGCATGTGTCGTGTGTGTGTGTGGAACACTTTTTACACAAATGCTAGAAGGCTAAATATATTGTTGTACATATTGCTTTTTTTCACTCTACATGGTCTATAGTACAGGGGGATGAGCCTGCTCACTGTTTTTTTATATTTACATAGTAGTCCGTGACACTTACTCCAGCAGTTGAGACAGCATTGGACCACTGATGTTGGTAGGATAATGGGATGACAGGGTGAATACTTCTAGTTTGCACAGTGAACAGTGACAAATACACAGGTGGATTCTTCTGGCTAGTGCCCCGTAATACAATCTCGATGAAGGTAGACTGAGGGGAAAATAACATTTCTAAGCACTTCATACGCCAATGGATTCATAAAGTAGTGGTTCTTAAACTTTGCTGTCTTTAAGCATTACCAGGGGACCTAATTAAAAGTGAAGCTTAGCAGACTTGCCACTCCTCCACCACGCCAGAAATTCCAATAAAGTTGGTCTGAAGACAACTGTGAGGAACACTGCTCTGCAGAGGGAAAAGAGCTTTCAGAGCATCTGAGTAGTTCATCAATTCAAATTGTTAAAAAATGTTCATTCCCATATTTTTAAACCTGAGAAAAACTCATGAACAAGGAAATGATTTTTTTCAAACAGTTTAGGAGGATATGCAGTCTCTTCACCCCTGCCTCTCAGTTCTCTCTTTTAGAGACAAGAGTTGCTTGTCGGTTATTATCTTTGAAGAGGCATGAGGTCCCTAGAGGCCGTGTGATGGGCTGGGAAGAGCAATACACTTAGATTTAGTAATCCAGGTCAAATGTCTTTTTAAATCTCAGTGACTCACTGTGTGCCAGGCACCCAAGCATGGATTTTACGTGCATTATCTCAGTTAATCTTACAACAACCCATTTTAAAGACATCAAAACCAAGGCTGGGAGGGTTAGTCATTTGCCTGGGGTTGAGGGTGGGTCACACAGCTAAGGGGATGGAACCATGATTTTGAATTCAGGTCTAAAGCCTTTGCTCTTAAACACTGTATTTGCAGAACTACCCACGCGGTCACTGGGCAATTCTGGGAGAAGCTCTTAACCACTCTCAGGTCCTTGGGTATGCTTCACACTTTGTGGGGACGGCTCATTCACAGTCTTTCTTGCCCACCTGTGGGCTCTGTGAGGACATGTCTATCTTGTTCTCCACTGTAGATGTAGCAACTTGCCATGTGGGCAGACAGTGTGTGCCCAACAAACAACTCCTGCAAAGGGTGATTTGGATAGAAAATCCAGGAAAGGTTAATTTGCACAAGCATTGCCATTTCTCAGGCCACTAATTCTTTTAGATTTTGAAAAATTTTGATATATGTATCCTAGTTATAAGCTGATACATGCTCAATGCAGATCAGAAATTTATTTTGAAAAAATCTAAATACCCATAGTTACATCACCAGAAAATAAAAACCTTCTTGAACTTTCTCTGATCTTACCTGCCTACATTTTACTATATATTACACATATAAAATATATATACATAACATGTACATATTATATATATCATGTATAACACATAACCATATTATATGTATAAAATGTAGATAAGCAAGATCATTCTTTTTATATGCAATTTATATATATACATATACTAGTATACCATTATATATATATATGTATAATTTACATACATATATATATCCCTGACTGTCTCCCTCCCATTTTCCTTCTGTAAAATGGGCTGAATAATCTCTACGCACAGGGCTCCAAGGAGGCCCTGAGGGGATTTTTGCTAGTACAGGGCCAGGCATACTCTTCTTCTACAGGAAAGAAAGATGGCGGTAGTTCAGGGAATTCGAGAGGCCCAGGCCTGTCTTGTGCTCTGCCATGGCCTCAAGACCCACACTTACTATTGCTGGGTCTGTGGAGTCACCAAGTGGCCTCCTGGTTCCAACAGCACTCCTTAGGAGGCCCCTCTTCAGGAGAGACACTGTGTTCCAAAAAGACCCATGTTTGTGACCCCTGTAAATAGAATTTTGAACTCTTGTTTGTCTATAGTCTCCTTTGAGTTTGGTTAATGCAGGTTAGTCCTCTGGAGAGAGAACATTTCTAGGGCTCTCACCAACTTTGGTTTCTACTCTTGCAAAGTGGACCCAGCCTGAACACCTGTCAGCGTCCCTAATAGCTTTGGTGTCCTCTCCCTCAGCTCCAGAAACAGCCTCTGCTGTGAGACTGCCATGGATCACATTTCTATTCAAACGATTTGCTGTCTGTCCTGAGAGAGGGTTATATATGTCTCTGCCCTGTTGAACTCAGGAGTGGCCATGGGACTTGATTTGGTCAATGAAATGTGGATGTAAATGACCATGTCACTTCTGGGCAGAGCTAGCTTGGGGTCTGCTATTTTTTTCTTTTTTCTCTATCATGAGTCTAACAATGTCCCTGAGAGGGGCTGTTCCATCAGCCTAGATTGAAGATAATATGGAGTAGAGACAAGCTGACTTATGATGATGACATGTAACATGAGTGAGAAATATTTGT
Organism: Lyroderma lyra; assembly: GCA_004026885.1. Classification (NCBI taxonomy): domain Eukaryota; kingdom Metazoa; phylum Chordata; class Mammalia; order Chiroptera; family Megadermatidae; genus Lyroderma; species Lyroderma lyra. The sequence goes on along the minus strand of PVJL010001109.1, from coordinate 122,553 downwards.
CAGAGAAAAAAAAAAGTCTCTGAGATTTTGGGGTTGTTTGTTATTAGAGGATAATATAGCCCATCCTGCCTCTCTGATACAATGAATGCTTAGACATGTATCCTCATCTGTAAAATGGGGATATTTGTACTTACTTCACTTACAGGGCTGTTTTGAGAATTTACATAAAACAATGAATTAAAAGCATTTAGCCTAGTTCCTGGAGCTCAGTAGATGCTTATTACATGTTAGTCGAATCTCAACTTAATCAGCAACTGGAATGAGACCAGACATGGTGATCTTCCATTAAAAAGCTGATAAAACCCTGATGTCCATAGTAGCACCATTCACAAGAGCCAAAAGGCAGAAACAATCTAAATGTCCATCAACAGATGACTAGATAAACTGCAGTAGATACATATCATGGAATATTATTCAGCCTTAAAAAGAAAGGTTCTGCTTCAACATGGATGAACCCTGAAGATATTATGCTAAGTGAAATAAGCCAGACACAAAAGGACAAATAATGTATGATTCTACTTATATGGGATGCCTAGAGTAGTCAAATTCATAGACATAAAGTAAAAGGGTGTGTGCAGGGCCTGGGTGGAGGGAGAAATGAGGAGTTATTATTTAATGGGTATAGAGTTTCAGTTTGGGAAGATGAAAAAGTTCAGGAAATAGATGGTGGTGCTGATGGCACAACAATATGAATATACTTAATGCCACTGAACTGTACACTTACAAATGGTTAAAATGTTATATTTTACATCATGTATATTTTCATCACAATAAAAAAGGCATTGGATAAAGCTTTCTTTTCACCCCTTTTTTACTTGCTTTGTGTTGGGCAGACCTCATTTGGAGCTCTTTCTCAATCTGGACCACAAATTTTAATCTTTTTTATTACTATTTTTATTACATACATCACACATGGTCATTATTTAAAAAATTAAAATACAAATGGGCATAAAAAATGTACTCATGTGGCAGTGATAACTACTGTTAATGGTTTGATATATCTCATTCCAAATATATTTCTAAGTATTTATACATGTAATTACATATACATCTATATACACTCATACAAACTTGCATTTAAACATAAAATTAGGTTATAGTACAATACTGATATGCAATCTGCTTTTCTCTATTAAATGATAAATATATGAACAGTTTTCCACATTAACATGTACAGTTAGCTCTCTGTGTACACAGCTTCTGTGGATTCAACCAACCGAGGATTGGAAATATTAAAAAAAAGTTATGTTGTTGCTGGCATATACTTTAAGTCTACCATGGTTGCCTCTATTCAACATGTACAAACTTTTTTTCTTGTCATTAGTCCCTGAAAAATACAGAGTAGCAATTGTCTACGTCGCACTTACATTGTATTAGGTATGCATAATCTAGAGATAATTTAAACTAGATGGGAGGATGTGTGTAGGTTATATGCAAATACTATGCCACTTTTTAATAGGGTACTTGAGCATCCAGGGATTTGTATTCATGCGGGGGTGGGGGAGGAGGGTTGGAACCAATCCCCTGCAGATACCAAGGGATGACTGTATAGAGAGATCCACATTATAATTTTTAATGGCTGCACAGAATTCCACCGTATGCATGGATGTAACATCCTTAACCAGTTTCTCATTGATAGACATTTAGGTTGTTTCTATTTTTTTTTTTTGTTATTATAAATAAACTTATGGCAAATATAATGATAACGGTACCATCTATTGATTATTTCCTATGTACTAGATCAGGGTGTCCAATCTTTTGGCTTCCTTGGGCCACATTGGAAGAATTGTCTTGGGCCACAAGTAAAATACACTAACACTAATGATAGCTGATGAGCTGAAAAAAAGGTCCCAAACAAATTTTAATAATGTTTTAATAAAGTTTACAAATTTGTGTTGGGCCACATTCAAAGCTGTCCTGAGCCTCATGTGGCCTGCTGGCGAGCTTGTCCTAGATAATATGCTAAGCATTTTATGAACATTACATAATTTAATCCTCACAAAAATTCTATCTCAGCCCCAAGAGAAACGCACCAGACTGTCCAAGCTTTCTCCCATGTGAAGCCTACAGACTGGCCAGTCCAACCCCGAGTCTTGTACCTCCTTGCCAAACAGAGAGAAGGGGCTCCCATGGGTCCAGGTCCATGGCTTCCTTGAGTACACACCCTGGAAGCAGCAGCATCTAAGAGAAGGTTTTTTTGTCCAGGAGCCACTTGGGCAACTACCTTTCTCCACACAGGACCTGCTTCCCCGGAAGCTGACCCTGAGATGTAGATTAAATGCACACAATTCTTCAGGTAGTGCAGGAAATACCAGCAGGAAGTGATACAGGGAACAGGAGGCTGCCGATAAAGGCTGTGTTACCATGCAGGCTACCACGGCTACCACTTTGCACAACTGGAGCTAAAGTCCATGGGGAAACTGGAATGTCTCAGTGTGGTCTCACCGGAGGGGCAAGGGAGCTGGGGTAGTTATGTATCTATCCTGTCAGTCACTCTCCAGTCCAGGCAGAGAGGTTTTTGCAGCTTTGGAAAAAGCCTTTAGGTAACGAGGTGCAGAAACCAGAAGAGGGAAGTTGACTAAATCTTCCCACAGTAAGCTACACCCTCCCCAGTCCCCAGGTACAGCGGGAAGCAGTGTTTTTCCCACCCATGTGGAAGTACACCCACATTCAGATCTTATCTGTATATATAATTTTGTCTGCTGCTTCTATCAATTATGATAGAAATTTATTATTTTGTCTTGTTCCTTTCTACCCTTTCCATCAGTTTGAAAAAAGTGCTTTCTGTTTCTTTCTTTCTTTTTTTTTTTTCTATTCTTATAGTAGTTACTTTAGTAATGACAACATTTTTGGGGGTATATTTATGCCTTACATGGATTGCTTATAGTTGGATTTTTATTATCCAGTCTGGCAATCTTTGCCTTTTGACTGATATATTAATTTTTATTTTATTTATTTATTTATTTATTTATTTATCTATCTATTTATTATGTGGGTAGCTCCCTGGCTGGGAATCGACCCAGGCCGCAGCGTTGACAGCGCCAGCACCGAAGCCTTAAGCCACTACACCACCAGGGAACTCCCCTGATATATTAATTTTTAAACCTCAACATATTATTCTTACTATATATAGTTAATAATATTCATTTAGACCTTCTACTTAGGATAATTTTTTGTCTGCCTGTACTAAAACATTTAGAATGTCGTTAGTGTATTTGATCCTCTAGTAGCGAACTATTTGAGTTTTTGTCTGAAAATGTCACCTTTATGGTTGTTTTTCTCCTATATGTCTAATATGCTAAAAAAATAAAGTCAATTCACAATTCTACACTCAGCACAAATATCCTTCAAGAATGAAGACAAAATGAAGACATATTATCATTATGCTGAACTTTTAGTTTTCCCCACCCCAACCTGCTCTTCTGTAGCAAACCCAAGTATTTAGGTGGGGACCACACAAATACTGAGGTTATCTGAGATTCATCTGCTTTTTCCTTCATCTCATATCCGGTTCTTTGTTAAATCTTGTAAGCTCTATTTTCATCTAACCACTTCTTCCTCCATTTCTACTACTTTAGCTCAAACCACCATCATCTCTCACCCAAACTGTAGCAATATCCTTTTATAATGCAAAGGAGATAATATTTCCCTGCTCAAAACTCTCCAATATCTTCTCATCACATTTAGAATAAAGTGCAAACTCTGTGCATAGTGTACATAATGTGCTTTCTAACTACATCCCTAACTTCATTTCACACCAATGCTCTCCCTTGTTCACTGAGCTCCAGCCATATGGAGTCTAGTGTTCTCACTCGTGCCCAGTTTTTTCCATCTCAGGGTCTTTCCATGCGTTCTTGCTTCTGTATGTAATGCTCCCCCAGACTGATTCTGGCTTCCTCCCTCCCTTTATTCCCATCTCTGCTCAAACATTAATTCATCAGCAAGGGCCTCTCTGAATTCCACGTCTAAAATAAAGTCCTCTCACTCCCTATCCCCTTTGCTGCTTTAGTTTTCTTCATAAAAATTATAACAACCTGATATTATTTCCTATATACTAGAGTGTAAATTCCATGAGAACAAGGACTGTACTTTATTCACTCTGTTCAGACCTAGTGTCTCAAAGAGTCTGGCACAGAGGTGGTTCTCAATAAGTACCTGTTGAATGAATGAATCTGCATAGTTGTCTATTTTACAATAAGAATATGTATGAAAAAATTTTAATACAAATATACCCCAAGTATCTAACCTCATCCGCTTGTTACTCCAAAGTTGGGTTTAATTACCCGATTACCTTTTTATACTCAACTTATAATGACTTAACACTCCATTTGTGTGATGACAAATCTTCAGAGGGCCCCCCAGTTATTTCTGGGATTCCCCAAAAGACTGGTCCCAGAAGTGATATGCTAGAATTGGCCATGTGCAGGTTCCCAAGAACTACCTGTTAAATATTTAAGAATTCTGTGAGCTGGTTGTTATACTGTGGCAATTTGAAATCCACCACTGTGGGAGTAATTACACCATGAAAATCAGCAAATGCTACAAATTGGGGTGGTTTTGTTAAATTAAAATTTAAAAAAATTTAGAGCCAGTTTACAGGTACAAGGCTGTCCCCAGGTGGCATCAGCTCTCCTCCTGCTGAGACCCCACGGGGAAGGCTCTTGGAGAACCCTGCCCACTTTCACTGCCCATGTCCCTGAGAAAGCTGCTGTCCCTGCTAAAGCTGCTGTATCGTATAGTCTCAGGAAGCCAGGGTGAAATGAAGGGCTACCCATCCAGAACATACAGAAATGGAGCAGGGCTTTGAAGGCACAGGATTTCTCCTAAACCTCCTCCAGCTTCTCGTCTCACCAGCAGAATTTCAAGGCTCTTAGACTTTTAAGGCTCCATAGTGGTGGTGCCAAGTTGTGGCTTGGCGAATTTGATCCTCCCTGTGGAAGACTCTGCTTGTTGCATTTTTCATATTGATTCCCCCTCCCTCCTTATTTGTCTGTGATGCCAGAATGACTGAGCAGTAGGTAAAAGAAGCCACCACAAGGGTACTAGAGACAAAATAAAATCCCTTACTCACTTAAGCCACTATTAGGTGGCGAAACTCCTGCTTGAAACAATTTCTAACTGAAACACTCTTCCATAATATCCATTAGCTCCCCCAAGTCAGGTAAATGCAAACACATACTTTCTATGTAAGTACATCAAAATGAGACCCTTCGGCATTCTCCCCACAACCAGATTCCAAAACAGACTCTGGAGCTGTCCTTGTGGTTCCATATACGTCCCTTCTGGCATGTGCTGCATTACCCCTTCCCGACAAACCCACCCAATATGAATAAGTCAGGATGGTCTATCCTTTTCCTTTTTTTCACTATCATTGAGTTTGGGGAATAGTGTCTTGCTAAAGAACACAGTAACCTTCTGGGTTTTATTCTTTTCTGGTTTTCAACTCTTGTCTGTTTGGTGCTTACAATGTTCCCTTCTGTATTGTAAATATACACACTCTGTACACAATCAGCCTGTTAAATTCTCCTAAGAATTCTGGGGGTGGAGGACCCTGCCCAAGGTCACTTGGTTGGTTAACCTAGCCCTAGAGCCCAAACTCTTAACCATTGTGCCAAATTGCCTTTCTTGACGAAGTTTGCCTCCTAGAGACCTTGATACCAGTCTTAATGATGGCAGTCTGAACCTCAGTTTCCTCAAGCATAATGTGGGTATAATTCATTCTATATACTGGGTAGTTTATATCAATTAAGGGGGACAATTGTACCAGTGCACAGAGAAGGAAGAAAATATCTCTGGTTTTCTTTAAAAAGATCCTGCCCCTAAAACTCAAGATGCACAACTTCTGAATGAAATTGGGACAAAATGAGAAATGTGATATTTCTTGTGCAACTGAGTTTATACCCTTTAAAAATATTAGCAAAGAGAACTTAATAGTGTATTCTAAAATAAATATGCCAGGATTAAGTGGCATTTATTATAGGAATGTTAAGATAGTTCAGAATTTATGAACATATTAATATAATTCATTCTAGGAAATAGGCTACAATATGGTTTAAAAGAAAAATATACCACAGCCAAGTGGTATTCTTTACAGGAATAAAAAATAAATCAATACTAAAAAAACCTATTAATATAACTTATCTTAATAAGTAGGAAAAAAAAGCATGTAATATTATTAAAAGATAATGAAAATGCATTTAATGAATTTAATATCCATAACAAAGTTTTAAAAATTTTAATAAAATAGAAATAGGATACTTTCTTATGATTGTTTTTTTAAAATGTCTCTTAACCAAATTTAAGCAGTATGCTTCACAATGAAACTCTAGAACTAGTCCCATTAGGTAAAGAACCATGAAGGATCTCTACCACAACTCTTAATTAACATAGTTCTGAAAGCTCTCATTGATTTAAACACATTAAAAAAAAAAGAGGCAAAATAATCATTATTTAAAGTTAATATGATTACATATATCTGGAAATCTCCCCAAAATCTATAAAAAATATTGAGTACAGGAACACTGCTAATTACAAAATAAATACACAAAAACCAATAGCATCCCCATTGAACAATAAAAAGCAGTTAGACAATGCAGCGGGGGAGGTTCCACTCATAATATCAATAAAGACAGAAAAAAGGTAGAAACAAACTTACAGAAAGTGTGCACATTGAGGGACATGGGAAAAGACTTGGAGATATATACCTTGTCTTGAATAGAAATACTCCATGCTTAAAAATCTACCTGTTTTCCTCAAATTGAAATAAAAATTTACATATTCCAACTCCAAATCCTCAGAGGCCCTATTTTAAAACTGAACGAAGCAGTTCTAAAGTTAATTTGAAGAAGAAAGTTATAATAATATTCAGGAAAAGTCTGCAAAATAGGAGTGAGAATGGACTTGCCCATCCATTAAAATACTACAAAGTTTTAGAAATTAAAACCATACGATACTGGCGTGGATGTTTTAAAACGTACCTGGGATTTTGTTTTAATCAGGTAGGGTTCGGTGACAGACACAAGGATGAATGCCTTTGAAAGGAGATTTTTATTATTTGTGGTTCCCAAGAGGAAGGGGTGTGCCATGCCATGACGGGCCACGTGAAGTAACACCTGGGTCTGTCAGGAGGCAGAAAAATGAGAACCTTTATTGTGGTTTTCACAGGAAGAATGGACAAGTCAGGGTAAGCAGCTAAGCAAGTTTAGATTGGATAGTTTGAATAATTTTGGTGTCTCTGGGCTATAGGGGTTGTCTACCTGGCCTTGGGGTGATTTAGGGCAGGAGGAATATTGGCTTGGTATGTGAGACTTAGGTAAAAAAGGTGATTGTGACTAACGAGCTTTGGATTGGTTGCTTTGCATGAAAGGTATGCTTGTAGGCAAGTTGTTTACTATCTTTAGGAATTAACTAGTCGTGGGAGGAGGAGTCTGTCTTGTAAGGCCTTAAGATGTCAACACATCATAAAATATAGAAAACATTTAGAATGATTAATACAACAGAGTATACAAATGATCAATGAAATACAATAGAAAGATGAAACCAAAATGCATAAATGAATTTAATATATGGTAAAGATGTTTTTCCAAATCAATGAGAAATTACTAGATTATGCAATGAATAGTGCTGGGACAACTTCCTCGCTATTTAAGAAAAAGTTAAGTTAGAATCATATCCCACAAAATAAATGAGGATGGCTGAGGAAGACCCCCAGAAACTATCTTGCCCACAGCAGCACCCACTCTCTAGGCTTCACTTCCCATGTGCCTTCCAGACTTGGCACCCTTGCCAAGATTGAGCTGCAGGGACTGTCCCAACAGTCAGCTTTCTGCCTGGAGACCCCAGGTTCTCCTACCCCAGGGCCCTGACCTGGGATTGTATTAGAACAAAGACTGGTCAGCAACCAAAGTAAAAGTAATTTTGGTTTTCACTGGCACATCCTGAATAATGTAAAAGGGGGTTCAATGAAGGAAACTCATACCAGAAGCTGCCTCCTTTCCCTAAATATGTCTCACTCACAAACACCCCATTGCCTTGAACACTCAGCCCTTCACTCTGAACTCGTACCGCAGCCGTGTGACCACCTTCTCTCTCCTTCAAGCCCTCTACCCCCATTCCCTTCCTTCTCCACACTTTCGGAGCTCAGCCCCTGACGTGACCTCCCAGCCAGGTAGTTTGTCTTGTGCTCTGATTGCTTCTCCCACAAGCAGCAGCCGTCCCTAGAATTTGTTGTGGTTAGTCTTCAGTGTCCTTGAGGATGATTTTTGTCTACACAGAAGAATATGAAGAAGATTTATTTTGGGTTTTAAAAATGGAGTCACTTTATTAAAATTACAAATTCAAAAACCTTAGTTCTTCAGGCTTTTATGTTCAGCTTACAAGTCTGATTATTCTACTTTGAAGCCTAATATATTTTAAGAATACTTTTTAATTATTCTTTGACTTTGAATAATGTTTGGTCCCATGTACACACTCAGTTAATTAAACACCTTCACCATTGTAAAACTGCCCTGATTTTTAAAATATATTTTATTTCCTTTTTAGTTTTTAAATTTTTCTCTTAACAAACAAAACCTCCCTAAATACAAAACAATTCTTATCAATCTAGAAAATGAAACTATAAATACGGTGAGCCTAAAACTCAATTAGATGTTCCAATACTGTGCATTACTTTAGTAAGATTTCAACTTGTTGTAATCATAGTATTAATCAATTACTCAATTACACACTTAAATTGTAGTTACATGGTTGTTATTCTAATAGATCAAATACTCTTAAACATTACGAACACATAAAATACCAAACATGAGTAGATTTCTTATCACAAAATTACTAATGCTAGACTTTGATTTTCTTAGACCTTTCTATACTTAATTTTAAATAATAAGAGCTAACACTTATGTAACATTTTCTCTGTGCCAGATTCTATTCTAAGTGCTTTTCATGTATTATGTATTAGCTCGTGTAATTCTCACAGCTCTCTGCTATAAACTTCAAGCGGGCTCTGAAAGCTAACTGGCAATCACCCTTCATGCCAACAGACCCTTCACTCTCGCACGCTTTTAAGTGACTATTTCATACATTCTGCTCTCTCGTCAACCACCCAACGCCCCCTCCCCATCTTATTCTCAGCCAGTGACCTGTCTCACAATGATTCACTGGATTATTTCCATCAGCAAGCAAGTGGATTGTGATTTCTTCCATCTCATAAGATAAAACAAAAATGATTTTTTTACCAGATTTTCCCTGCCAGCTATCATCCCTCTTTTTTCAAAAACTCACCTTTGCAGCACAACTCCTCAAGAGCATTGTTGTCCTTGCTCTCCATTCAGTCCCCCCAGTCTTTTCCAAACCCACTCCCAGGGGTCCTTCTCTCCTCGCACTCAGTGAAATCGCCTTCATTCATCTTACCTGACCCATCAGTAGCATTTGACACAGCTAATGACTCTTCCTGGTGACAGCACTTCCAGGACATCACTCTCTCTCTGGGGTTTCCTCCTAATGCCATGTGATCTGGGAGGAGTTATCAATCACGGCGCCCCAAGCACTACAGCCTTGGAGTGGAGGAGCACGGCCCAGTCAGGCCCATCCTGTCATTGACTGACCCTGTGACTCAAGCTGGGCAATCAGTCAGGGGTCTTTATTATTGTTCTTCTGATGACTATCATTACATTTAACAGGACAGGCACACTCTTTCTTACCTGTCACAAGGGAATGAGGTGTAGGCTGTCAGTGAAGTCGCCTCTGAGGTGGCCAGTGGATCTCTTTCTGGTCACATAGACACTATGTAACATGAGGGCAGGGAGGTAACGTACAAATAACGGGAGAGGTGAGAGGGAGACAGAAAGGGAGACTACGCCATGTTTTAACGGTAGTTATTTAACAGTCCTTTAAATCTTTTGTTTGATTGTTGGTCTGTTCTGTTTTTCTACTTCGGCCTGAGACAATTTTGGTAATTTATATTTTGGTAGATTGTCATCCTCCTGTGGACTTACACATGTGTTGCCATAATGTTATCTTTAAATTCTTTTAGCCACTTCTGTATCTGTAGTTCTCCCCTCTCCCTCTCCCTCTCCATATAAACATATGTATGCAAAATTAATGAGGCTTGCTAGTGGTTTTGTACTTAAAAAAAATATTTTCAAAAAACCTGTTTTAATTTATAATTTAACTGCTTTTTCTCTTTCCTTTCTACTTCATTAATTTCTTATTTTTATTAACTTTCTTTTACTTTTCTTTATTTGTTTTTCTCTTTCTAGGTTTTGAGTTGTAGATTTAGCTTGTTTTGTTTTCAGCATTTTTTAATGATAAGTTATAAATTATCTTCTGAATAAAGATCACTGTACCCTGTAGGTTTCATATAAAGGGTTTTTCCTTTCCTTAATTTGATTATTGTAATTTCTGTTTTTATTCTCTCTTTATCCAAAATATAAAAATATCCACTGCTCCTGGCTAATTCTTACTTGTCAGATTGCAGCTGAGACTTTATTCCTCAGGGAAGTCTTCCTGATCCCCCAAATCAGGTTAGGGCTTCTTCTTGTGCACTTGATACTTCTCCGTCTTAATACACATCAAGAACGGTTATTCGTGTGGTTATTCGCTCTCACTTCCCTGCTGGACCACAAGCTCCTGGGCTCAGGGCCCTTGTTTATCCTTTTCACTGTTTCAGTGCATGCTTATTGAATTAATGACTGAAAAATGGTTATTAGGGAAAATGCAAAGCAGTACAGCTCTTTGGGAGGGGAACTTGGCAATACCTAAAAAAAAAAATTTTTAAAAAAATGTCATAGTTACTTATGTATTTACCCTTTGGCCCAGCAATCCCATTTTCAGCATTCTAACCTACAGCTCCACTGGAAAAAAACTGTTAAAATGATTTATGTGCAAGGTTACTCATCATGACATTATTTGAGATAACAAAAGATTGGAAACAATCCAAATGTTCATCATTAGGAGACTGGCTGAAGAAGCTGTGGTCCGTTCACACCATGGGACGCTATCCAGCTGTAAAAAGAAGCGTGGAAAGTGCACTGCAATAGAATGATCTCTGTGATACAGTGTTCGGTGAAAAACACCAAGTGTAGAACTGAGTACCTAGCACATTATCTTTTGTGTAACAGTGGTGCAGGAGAGATATAAATATGCATACACATTGTTTATATTTGCAGAAAGAAACACTGGAAGAATAAACAACAACAACAAAACAAACCCCCACAAAAACAAACAATAAAAATGATGACCTATGGGGTAAAGAACAGGGTGGAGGGACAGTAATGAAAGCAAAATTTTCTAAATATATATTGTTATGTGGTTTTGACTTTAGAATCAGATATTTTACACATTCAAAAATAACCTTAAATTAAAAGGGAAGGCGGAAAAAAGCATCTCTAAAATTTGAAAACAGTCAGAAATGAAAGACCTTGAATGTATATCAAGTTGATGATATAACCACACAATAAAAGTAACAATCTAAAGTGGCTTTACAGCATATCGACTATACACACTTAAAGAAATATTTTCTAAGGATAAAACTGCAAAGAACTCCTAAGAATGCATTTGGAAGTTATAGCGTTAGTACAAATATTGGCATTATTTTTGAAACTATTTTATATAAAATCACAGGATAATGCAAACAAGTAATTATGTTAATGCTGGAATCTAAGATCTTTAGTGTATAGGAAAAGAGATATGAGGATAAGACTAAAGGAATTAAGTAAAACCTTTGAAATCTTACATTTGAATTGGAAATATTAACAGAAACTCAAAATCCTTTTGTTTTTCTGCTCAAAGATATATATTTTCCAGCTCTGTTCAATGAAAAATTTAGAAGCAATAATGACCTGCCATCAGTGATCACAGCTAGTGTTCAGTTTGTGTCCAACAAATGGCTGATTCCAGGCCTGGGACAGAAAATAGACAACATGAGACTGGGACATCTTGTTGGGTCAAAGCCAGGACGTTGTCGCAGAGTAATGGGCTCATGTCCAAAGGACAGATAGGAGCCAACAAGAAGGACTGCTCACTGGTTAAAGATGGAATAATTTGAGCATCAGAAAGGATAATGACTGGCAATGACTGAAACACAATGACTATAGAAATGCTCATTTGTTTATATTGATACTCAGAGAGAAAGACAGAGAAATCCTCAGATTAAACGGATATCATTAAATAGCATTGGGTATGGTAACTAGGGCACTATTCCTCGTCCTAATAATTAGCAATAAATGGGAAAGAATTAGACCTGTATCCTTTCATTCCTCTATTTTATCTCAACCTAAAAGCACCTAGTTTATGAGGAAAAGTTACACACACACACACACACACACACACACACACACACACTTCAATTAATAAATGTGAAAGAGTAGATAGGTTTTTTAAAAATCACCTTTTTTACAAGCCTTAATAAAATAATGGATTCAGGCCATACTTACCATGGATGAAGTGACTATATGCAAAGTTGATGGGGAATTTTATAACAGAGGGATCAGAGTGTCACTGCCCTAGCCCACTGATCAATCTTAGCACCATTATGTGTGTTATATGATGTGCATAGCCCCATGATGTATCTACCTTAGTTTGGATTTCCCCCCAAAGCAGACCCTATGAAAAAGATTTGGGGGTGAGTAAGTTGATTTGAGAATTGATCGCAAGAAGTACCTTTAAGGGAGGTGTGGAGTGAAGCAGGAAAGGAAGTAAGTCAGTAAAAAGTGAATCAAAAAGAAAAATAAAGTGAATCAACGAGGGAGTCACCACTCAGATAACTGGGCCCAGTTCCTTTGGGGACCCTCTGAAAGACTGCAGCACATATGTCAGAAACCTCTTCTGGCAGGAAAGGAAGCTGGAGGATTGAGCCACCAACTCCCACCTGGCCCTGATCAAAGGCTGCTCCAGGGGTGTTAACTCCCAGTCTCCTCTCAGGACCCAAGAATGCCCTCAGGTTGTAAGACTCTGGAGATCACGTACAGCACCTCTGCAAGAGGCCTCAGCATTTAGCCAGGTGACACACCACGGGCTGTGGTGCCTTGCCGGCAAAGTTACACTTAGTGCTGACTTTCATTTACAAGAAATATAACAGATGGAGGCATAAGGTACATGATACCACAAAGGCGCTAGTAGACAAACCCAGAATGCGGGACATTCTACAGGACACATGATTTCTTCACTGTGGGACACTGGGCTCAGTCCCACTGGGGCTTCTTTAAGGAACCAGGAGGAATAGGCCTCAGTGTTGCTCCATTTCGGGCCAGAAAGCTGAGCGTTTTTCCAGGACTCCGGTCCCTCATTGTTGAGTGTTGCCCCAGGGGCATCAGCTTCCTGCATTTCCAAATTATGTTTCCTTGAGAGAGCAGAGTGGCCTGCCCCAGCTAAAGAGAAAGCCCTGAGGCAGAAAAACCAAGGGAAGCCACAGGGCACTTGAAATGGGATGGGAGCAAGGGCCACAAAACTAGCTCTTCAGCTGCCACCAGCCAGTGGGCTAAGGGGGTGTGGGGAGGGGCATCACCAGCATCTGTAAGCATCTTGGCAGATTCTCACATGGGCTCAAAAATGAGCTCCTGCTGCCAGGTGCTGCCACTGGCCTGCTAGGTACGTCCTGTAGATGCCTCCGGCCTTCCCAAGGTACCGGAATTTCTCTGTGCAGGCTGTAACAGATGTGCAGGGCCCTGCATGGTGTGGGATGTGTGTATGAGTGTGTGAGCGTGTGTGGCATGAAAAGTGCTTTGTAGCCACCGCCTTGCTCTCAGAAGTACCAGGTGCTTTTCACAGTGCCTGTGCTGGGTCTAGTCTGTATTTCCTCCTCGTAGACACGGGCTCTGTAAATACTCAAGTTCAATCATGTCACTTCCTTGCTTAAGATCACTCAAATACCAAACACAGTGGAGGGTTTCTGAGATGCTGGAATGGGTCAGGAGGATGGTCTGCTGCTCAGCTGTCTGGGTCAGGCACCTGAGCCTGAGGGCATTGATGGGAGCCTTGAGGGCTTGATGGGGATATGATGGGCCCCAGCCCTTCCACAGGCCTAGGCAGGTGCCTGGTCTCCACCCCAGACTCCATCGGGCCCCCTACCCCTGTCCCAGTCACCATCTCTCCTCTCTAGTTCTCTCAGCCTCACTTCTCCCCATCTCTCTCTTTCTCTCTCTCTCCTTACCATCCCAGTCTGTCGCCCACCTGAGCACCAGTGTCCCTACCGTAGGCCCCATTTCTGTCTTGCTTTTGGCCTCTGACCTCCACCTCTAACTCCCCAGTGTTCTTTGTGTTTCTCCTCCTCCTTCAGAATAGGCTTCTGCCTTCTCATCAGAAGCTAGTTTAAAAAAAAAAACCAAAAAAAAAACAAAACCACATAAAAAGATTTTAATCACAAACATGCTATAAAGAGACATTAAAGGTTGGATAGAGGAAAAAATTAATAATCCATTCTAACTCAGCAGCTGTGGTCAATTTTGGTTATTTCCTTGCAGTTTTTTAAAATGAGTTTTTAAACACATCATCCTATACTTTGGTTTTATATTCTGTTTTTTAATCTTAATAATAAATCTCTCCAGTGATTTCCAATCTCAGAGCAAAAACCAAAGTGCCTTTACGATGGCCGATAGGGCCCTGTCCAGATCTGCCTACCTACTCTGCCTCCCACCGGGCTCCCTGGAGTGACGCCTTCCAGAATCCCTCCCCTGTCCCCATCACTCTGCTCCAGCCATAATGGTACCCTCACTTTCCCCAACATGCTAGACCGGCTCTGTCCTTAGGGCCTTCACACCAGCTGTTCCCACTGCCTGGAGTGTCTTCTCCCCAGAGTTTGCATGGATTACTTCTCACCTCCTTGAAGGGTTTACTGAAAGATGTGTTGACTGAAAATTAATATCGACTATGTGTTTCATCACCAAAAAGGATTTATTTGGGAAAAAGAAAGGGTTGCAACCCAGTGCATGCAGACATGGCAAACCACGTGCATACTCTGGCCCGAATGCCAAGGTGGAGGGCTATTTATAAAAGGGAAAAGTTAGTTAGAACCATAATGCTTTATTATAAACAGTTTTTCCTGTACAGTTCTTGTGATGACGTACACTGCGAGAACTTTCAAAAGCCCTAGCTCCTCCCATAGACCCTCCCGACTGATTATGCTTGCTTAAAGTTCTAGTTCATCCTTATCAGATGGCTTTCTCAGTCAAACCTGCAGTGATCACCCAACCTAAATGGCAGCACCCGCCAACTGCATTCCCAATCTGTTACCCAAGTTTTCACTACAACAATGTTGCATAACAACTCTCCTGCACACAGGTTGGGCAGACCCCTGTACCCATGATTTTCTCAACCATCCCTTGGTGGGACATTTTGGTTGAAGTAGAGTTGCTGGGTTTAAAGGTGTGCATTTAATAAGCTGACCAGATGTACCATTTTAAACAGGACAGAAAATAACAGTTCTGACCTGTTTCAAACAGTATGTATGGTCAGCCTACTGACACTTGAATTTTAGCCCAGGGAGACTAGGCTGACCCCATGTACTGTTTGAACAGGACAGTACTGTTGTTTTCTGTTCTGTTTAAAATGGGACGTCTGGGAGTTCCCTGGCGATGTAGGGGCTAGGCTTCTGCTCTCTCAATGCTGTGGCCTGGGTTCGATTCCCAGCCAGGGAACTACCCCCACCCCAAAGAAAATAAAATAAAATGGGACATCTGGTTAGCCTAGCATTTAAAGATGTACATTTATCAACAAAATTTCTATGGAATTGCCCAAATTGCCCTTTATTAAGGCTTCACAATGAATACTTCCACCGATGGCATATGGCAGTGCTTTTTCCCTTAGTTGACATTCTAATTTTTGCCAATTTGCTAAGCAAAATGTATTTTATTATTTTAATTTGCATTTTCCTAATTAGAACTGACATTGAACACCTTTTCATATACTTATCAGATATTTGTATTCTGTGAATTTTATTTTTCATATCCTTTGCCCATTTTTCTATTGGACTATTGATCTGTCTTTTATTGATTTATAGGAGTTCTTTATATTTAGCCAGGGTAAATTTTACCATTTAGTTCTAGCCAAGTACAGGTTGCAGGGGGTTCACTTCCGTGCTCCTACCTCCTCTGTGTATGTCAAAGAGCCCATGCCCTGGTTTGGGAGGCTGATGAATACCCTGAGACCTTTAAAAAGTGTGGGTGGGGCTGCTCAGTGAAGTCTCAGGATGTGGGCGTGGGCATGACTCCTGCTGAGTCCTCCAGACACCTGCCAATGAAGGCCCTAGCAGGACCCTGAAAACCTGAATGGCTCATGTGCTTCTCCAGCTCAGGCGGCCTGTGGCACCCATATGAGAGGACACAGAGGATGTGCCAGTGATGGCCCAGATCCTAGGTGGCTCCCTGGCAGTGGTGGTGAAGAGGCTTTAGCAGTCTCTGGGTGCTGACTCCCTTCCTCTCCTTGTGACCCCTCAAGTTCAGTTTCCTTATCTCAGGGCACCTTGATTTCTTCCAAGGTCCTGCCTCATTCCACTCCCTTTCTGTCTCCTGGCCTAAGGACCCCATTTACTTCCCCAGGAATACGTGGTATGGGTCTTCTTTGTTTTCTTTTCAATCTATAGTTAAGGCATAATCCCTCTCTCTCCAGGACCTACCCTTTTAATTTTCAAGAGCATTTTCTTTTCTCAGCAAAAGCTGCCTCCAGCAAAGCAAAAAGCTCTGTCTTTCACAAGTGTGGCTTCTGATGGAGGCTTTAGCAGACTATCTGGGAGGTTAAAAAACAATCACATCTGAACGTTGGCTGTTTCTCTTGCTTTATATTCCTGCTATAAAGGCACAAATTCTCCTGGAGGTAAAACTGAACCTTTGATTGACTTGAGAAAGTGGGAAAAATGAAAGCAAAATGGTTATTTTGAGATATGTTCTTGTTGCATTCCTGTGTATCTGTGGCAGATTGGTTTTCCCAGTCTGTTACTTGTTTTTAACTTTGCTCATACTATCTTTTGTCATTCAAAAGTTAGATGTTTTCATGTCTTCAAATCTAAACACCTTTTTTACTATACTAATATTTTTGTTTCTTACATTTAATTCCTTAAATCAAGGGTATTTTGGATGAGTCTCTATTGTGATGTAGAGTTCAAATTTTATATTTTTCAAACTGAGGAGTCATTTGTCCCACCACCATTGATTAAATAGTTTATATTTGCCTCATGGATTCGAAATGCTACGCTTATGACAGACAGACAGATAGATAGATGATAGGTAGACAGACACATACATACATAGACTTTCTCTTGTTTTATAAGTATTTTTTTTTTAATTTCTGGCTTGATAGTTCCCTCTCGTTTTCACTCATTAAAATTTTTTTCCTTGTGGGAACGGGGAAAATGAGGAGTTATTGTTTAATGGGTATAGAATTTCAGTTTGGGATGACAAAAAGTTCTGGAGATGGATGATGATGATGATTGCACAACAATTTGGATGTACTTAATGTCATGAATTGTAACTGAAAAATAGTGAAAATGGTAAATTTTATGTTATGTGTAGTTTACCACAATAAAAAAATTCTAAAAAAATTTGTGTTCTGTTCATGTGTATATTTTATGTATTTTTTTCTTCCAGCTTAACTTGAGAATCAGCTTGTCAAATTCCATAAAAAAGGCTTTGAAATTTTGATTGAAATTACATTAAATTTATAGATTACTCTGGGGAGAACGGACATCTTTGCAATACTAAGTCTTTCCATCCGAGAACACGGTGTGTCTCTCCATTTATTCAGATCTCCTTTTATGTCCTTCTGTAAAATTTTATAATTTTGTTTACATCAATTTATTTCTTGATATATAATGGCTTTATTTGGCACTGTGAATGGAACAGGGAGCGATCGCTCAGGCCTGTCCCCAGCCTAGCCCCTGGGATGAATGACTGGGCGCAAAAGACACATGAGACAGGAAGTAACAATTGCATGAGTCATTTCCCCAAAAGCTTCTGTCTTAGGTGACAGGTGGATCCAAGCGAGCTGAGCTGCAGGGGCTGGCCGGGTCCAGAGAGAGACCTCCCAATTCAGAGAATCCTGAGTTTATCATCAAAGGGGTCGGGAAGAGGGAGAAACTGAGATGCTGGAGGACAGGACTGATACTCAGCGTGAATATTAATGGAGCGAAAATGCCACTTTCCTTCTGCAGAGCAGATTGTGGCTTTAGAGCCAGGAGACCTGAATTTGAACCCCGACTCTGTCACTAGCTGTGTGGCCTTGGGCCAATTACTTAACTTCTCAGGAACCCAGTGTCCTCACCAGTAAAATAAGAGTAAATTCTAATTATATATTTAGTTGTCTCCCACTGGACTGTAATTCCACGTGGGTAGGCACTATATGGGTTTAATTCACTTCTAGCCCATACAGTGCTTTTGAGGCAAGTAGAAAAAGGCATCCTTTTGAGCAGACACAGCTCTGTCAGCTCACAGTTTGGTGATTGGTCCATGGGCTGGATCTTAGCTCCCACTTGTCCCTCAACTGAAGCACCCTTGTGCAGTGAGTGGCCTGCCCTAGTGTGTATACCCAGTGTTTAGCACAGGCTTGGCACGTGGGAGGTGCTCAAGAAGTTTATGGCCTAAATAGATGAGGGGGTTTAGAGAGAAGGAGAGAAGAGAGATATTTCTGGAGCCCCTGAGGGATTCTCAGGCTCAAAAAGAAGTCCTCTGCTTCCAGGTGCAGAGTACCATGGGATTTTCCTTGGGGTGCAAAGAGCCTGACTTGGTAATATACCCTTGAACATCCAGGAAAGTGGAGATAAAGAGTAGATGAAGAGTAACTGGGGAGGCTCTCTGAGGAGGGAAAAAAATGTGGTGATCTGAAGGAGAGGAGGAGCCGGATACATGAAAAGTAGAGAAGAACATTCTAGACAAGGAGACGGAATGTACCAAAAGTCCTGGGATCCCAACTGCAAAGGAACTCCTGGAAGTAGGGCTTTAGTAAGGAGGGTGGGGGAAATGCCAGATGCCTCCCTGAGGGTGTTTAATCAGTGAAAAGGGACAGAATATTCAGCACAGTTCTTTCTTGGTATTATTTGGACAAAACCATGGGTGTGGGCCAATGTCAGGGTGCGGCTCTAGATCATGCACTCTCTGGAGGAATGGAGGCTAAATGGACTCCCTGAGACAGCTTGGTTGTTCTTTTAATTGTGTTGTGATTGCACAAATGACATTTAAGCAGCACTAAAGGCAATGTTTAAAAAGAAAGAAAAGCCACTGGACCCTATCCATCTTACGCATCTGATGTGTTGGAAAGATGACTGGACTTGGAGTCCAACATACCAGGGTTGGCATTTCTCTCTGCCAGTTACGGGTTGTACCACCTCAGCAGGTGATTACCCCTTTCTACACCTTAGTCGCCTTACCAGGAAAGGGGAACGGCTCCTACCTCTTAGAAATTTGGGGACAATTGGGAAATTAAGTGAGATCATGTATATAGAAGCCCTTGGCATAGTGTCTGGAGTATGGTAGGCACTCCATAAATTTTCTTTTTTACCAAGGCAACTGTTTTCATTTTCTTGTATCTTCTGCCAAGCTTTCATCAAATCCGGATGATGAACATTTTGCACACTTGTGATCATGCCTTAAAATTTAATTTTGCAGTCTGCTTGTAATCTCACTATACCATAAGCACTTGTTTCAACATTTTCCTAATTATTTAATGATGGAACACCATGCCATTAAATCAATGTATTATTATTTATGTAACCATTCTTCTGCTACTGGACATTTAGTTGTAAATAATTCTGTATTGAATTCTGTATCCTATATTATTGTTGCCTTCATTTGTATCTCATTTTTGTTTCGCCTATTGAAAATTAAATATTCTTCCATGTTTACTTACTCCTTCTAGTTCCTCACTTGAATTTTCTGCTCATGATCTTTGTCCGGATGTCTCTTAGCAACTCAGATATATTTTTTATTGGTATGTATGAAATCTTTACATAATGTAGACATCAACCATTTGTCATTTCCCCTACTCCTGGGTGACATTTTAAATTTGTAGTTATTTTTCTAATATACAAATTTTAAATGTTTTATCTATCAGTCTTGGCATTTGTGATTTCTTTGAGTTCATCATTTATCCAGCACAGTGTGTGAGCACCCAATCTGTATGACAGGTGCATGGAGAGACATGGGGGGGCATAAAGGATACTAGTTCCTAATTTTCAGAAGATCTTAGTTAAGTTGGGGATATAGACATGAAAACAATCATAATGTTGCCCAGATAAGCACTAGAACAGAAAGGATTGCAATAGCAACAGCATAGTCACCCGAGCTACCTCTCTGTGTCACTTCTATCTCTCTTAGACCCTGTTCTAACAACTTGCATACTCTTATCTCATTTAGACCTCACAACAACTCTGTGACTTAAATACTATATTATCCCCATTTTGTAGATGAAGAGAATGGTCCTCAGAATGATTACCTGCCTTACCTAAGCTCCAGCATGTAGTAAGAGGTGAAACTGGCATTTGAAATCAGCCAGTTAGACTGTAGAACTTGCCTTTGTATCCACCATACTAAAGCAGCTCCCCAGGAGGACAGGGCGTTTGCCATGGTGACAATGGCAGTGGAAGGAATGAAGGTGTACATCAAGGAAGGCCTCCAGGAGGAGGTGAATCAAAACTGAGAACTGAAAGATGATGGCAACTTCACCATCAGGCAAGGGGCTGTGGAGGAATGCATTCCATAAAGGAGCAGCTTTTCTGAAGGCGTGGAGCTATAGGCCCTTGAGAGGCTGGAAGCTGGCCATTGGTCTCAAAGTACAGGTAGCTCTTTTATTACACACATTTGGTTTATCTGTTTATTTATCACAGGTTCCTTCTTAGGTGCTGGGGATATTCAAGGGAACATTCAAGATACCTGTCCCATGGAACTTACATTCAGGGTGAAGGAAATAG
Organism: Lyroderma lyra; assembly: GCA_004026885.1. Classification (NCBI taxonomy): domain Eukaryota; kingdom Metazoa; phylum Chordata; class Mammalia; order Chiroptera; family Megadermatidae; genus Lyroderma; species Lyroderma lyra. Next base: position 101,666 of record PVJL010001109.1, on the reverse strand, counting down.
ACAAGAGAGAAAGTATACTAACTGTTTGTCATTCCTTGTGGTCCAACAATTTAAAAATTCCTTTCTAGGGAGCTCCCTGGTGGTGTAATGGCTTAAGGCTTCAGTATTGGCGCTGTCAGTGCTGTGGCCTGGGTTCGATTCCCAGTCAGGGAGCTACCCACATACCAAAAAGCAAAAAAATAAATAAATAAATAAATAAATAAAAATTCCTTTCTGCATTTTGATTATCCCTTGTTATTTTGAGTTCCTCCTTTCTCAAATGAAGCCAGCCTCCCTTGCGATTGGAGTGCAGGTGTGCGACCTAGTTTTGTCCAATCACACTCACCCGTCTGAGATACCAACCAGAGATGAGCTCTATGTGGGAATGGCTGCACATAAGGTGGCTATTTTGCTGGTCTGGGTGGTGGCCATTGTGTTAGGGTTCAGGGGTCAGTGACAGCAGTAGCAGCTCCCCCATCAGTCCAGTTCTGCAGTGTGCTTCTCAAAGATGCTCCTGGAAGCTACATCTAGAGCCTGTTTCCCTACCAGTTAATGAGTCTAACATCCCTAAGTGAATACCTGTTGTTAAACTGGTCAGAGTGGACTCTGGTGTCTGTAAGCAAGAATACTGATGAATATTCAAACAAATAAATAAATATACACACTGAGCAAACTCAGGGGTGAGAGGATTAGAGGCTGGCCCAGGGTCTCCCAGGGTGGAGCTGAGATCTAAACCCAGGAGAGTGAGAATCCAGAGCCCAAAGTCCCATCTTAGATGCTGCTAGATGGATACCCACAACGAGTGGGGTCATTCCTACAGGGCTTGCTGGCACCCCCAGATGATCACCCAGTCTTCCTCCTTGCATGCTCAGCCTGAGCAGAAGAACACAGATTTCTTCTCCCCTTGTCAGGGGCACAGGTTGCAGGTGGCTGGGTAGAGCGCCTTGGCACATGGTGCCCCGGGCCCAAGGCTTGTGATCCTCCTCCCCCACTTCCCTCGAGGACTGCAATGCGATGTTATTGTCATGCAATTCTGGATCCATCTCGTGGTCAGAAATGAGCGAGGGGCTGCGGGCCTGTCTGGACCTGTCCCAGGAAGGGAAGCAGAAGAGAAACCGTCCAGAGTGTGTGGCCTTGAGGTTGCGGGCCATCTAAGCTCTGAATGTCTATGTGGAAGAGGCTGGGTCGGTGCCTGGAAGCCGGATTTGTGCCCTGTGACAGCACTGTTAAGACTAGCTGCAGAGGGGAAAATGGGGGCTCCTGTTCACCACTTATAATCTGCTTTAATTAAATCAGCATCTTGTCTTGGGAGACAGAACAACTCTCCAAGAGCACTGAACTGATGGCAGAAAAGTCAGTCACACGCAAGTGGTTTATCCACTGGCAGGGCCAGCCTGTCAGCAGCTCAAGTCATGAGGTGTTTTTCTTGTTGAATGCATTTTTTTTTTTGCATTTTCCAAGGCTGGTGGATCAATAGCTACAAACAGCTAATATAAATTTCTGTCTCTGCTCCCCATGCGCTCAGATGGGGAGATGGGCTATTAGATAACTCAGGTTCTCAATAGGTGTCACCATCAGTGACTGCTGTCCCTGACCTCTCTAGGTCTTCATAACAGCTTTATAAGGTCAGGGCTACTGTTTGCCTATTTCAGAGATAAGAAAACTGAGACTCAGTAAGGGGGTCATCGTTATCCAGAGTCCCAGAGCTTTCACTGGCCTCAAGGCCTCTGTGCATGTAAGCTGCTTGTTATCACAAATTATGTTATTACCATTGTCAGTTTCCCGGGCTAGAGAGTAATAATGATGCTGAGAGAGAGAAAGTTGCTTGCCCAGGGTCACAGAACCAGTGAATGGCAGGGCCAGAATGAAAAGCCAGCCTGTCAGACTGCAGAGCCCTCTGCTAGGAGAGCTCATCAGCCTGCACTGGCCCAGCTTTTGCATGCCCACCCTGGGAATCAATGAGAGAAAGGCTGGAGGCATCAAGATTTGTATTTCTCTGAGAGGTCCCTGGGGGAAGAAGCAGGCTCCTTCCCCATCCACAATACCAAGGGCATCAATTCCCAGCTCTGGAAGGACCTACTCCTCAAGGCTGCAGCTCTATTTTTAGCCGTGAATCTATCAATAAATGGAGCCTGGCAGAGCAAGCAACCCCTGGCTGCCTGATATTAATAAAAGAAAAGAGAGTAAGTGCCCATTTATTAAGCATGTTCTATGTGCTGGGCATTCTGTGAAGTGCCTCACGTGGATTATCTACTTACATTTTTACAACATTCCTAGGAAATGACTACCCTTACTATCATTGTTTTATAAATAAGGACCGTGAGGCTCAAAGATGTTAGGGAACTTGCTTGAGGCCACACAGCTGATAAGCTCTAGGCAGATCACACCCAGGTTTGTGGGACTCTAAGTCCATGCCCTTTCCTCCCTACCACTTGGTCTAATAAAACATAACCCTGACTGTTGGGCAGCCTGGTCAGTGAAGAGAGTGGGGACAGGGAAGACACATCAACACATAATCACAGCTGGTTGGTTGGTTTTTGTCACTGAGAACAGGAACCCAGAACTGGAAAGTTCCCAGATGGAGAGAGGCTGGAAGAGCACTGTGGGCAGAGGAACCAGCACAGGGGAAGGCACGGAGGTGGGAAGTGAAGCTCATTCTGAGAACAGTGAATAATCTGGTGGGGTTTCGGGAGACAAGGAAGATGAGGCTGGGGCGTATAGCAGCGCAAGACCCCGAAAACTCTTGAATCCCAGGGGGTTTCCGAATTCCGAATTTTGGATTCTGGAAGAATCATGAGCGGAAGAGTGGCATTGTTGTGTCTGAGCTTTAGAGTAGAGAATGGGTGTGAGGGGGACACTGGGGCGGGGATGACAAATGACTGCAGTATTCCTACTACTAATAGTGATAATAGCTGCCATTTGTTAAGCATCTACCATATATGTTAAGCATCATCTTAGGTGCTTTTTAAAAGTTATTGCCTAATACACATAGCAGATGCTCAGTCCATGGGAGCTGTTTGGAGCCGATTGTTATCCCTCTTTTAACAGGTGAGGAAACAGAAACTTTGCGAGTTCAAGTGACTGCCTAGGGCCACTGGGATTAGAATCCAGATCTGATTGACTCCAAAGACCTTAATGCTACCCTGGCCAGATGGAAGAGTGTGTAATAAAAACAGTCTCAGGCAAAATGGCATTGATCTGAAGTCCAGGAATGGAGAAGATGAGGTAGGTTTCAAAGATAATCGAAAGGCAGATTTTTTTGTTTTGTTTTGTCCTTTAAGTTTATTCACAAACATGGAGGATATAGCTATATTCCTAAGGTTACAAAGCTTTTCTGGGGCCAGAACTGAACAGACTCAGTCAGGGAAAGAGCACTGTTTCTGCAGCGCAGTGGCTGCCGGACGGAGCAAAGGGCAGGATCTAAAGTTTAGCGTGTCCAACAATTCCAAGGTCCCCTGTGATTAGAGGCACAGACAGGGCACAGAGTTCAGAGGCCCAGCAGCAAGTGGCAAGAGTGAGTAAAGGAGGGGGTCAGTCTGCATCTCACCTGCATCCAACATCTAACATCAGTGGGTCCAAAAGTCTCCAAGGAGGCGGGAAATATACCCCCCAACACACGCACACAATGTCAAAATGTCAAAGAGACATAGGAGCCAAAGAAAAAAGCTCCCAGTGGCTAAAGTTGAAACACTTTGAGCAACAAAATAAGTCAGGTAGCATTGCATTACAACTCAAAGTATAAAATAAATATCCATGGGTCCTCGCTGATATAAATAAATGATTAAATAAAAGCTATGTAAATGATTAGGAAGAGATAAATCTCCCATGAAAAATTCCAAATAATTTATGTAACTATTTCACCCTCAAGGAGGTGGTACTAACTCCCCACTGCTTATGTGTGGGCTGCCCATAGTGACTTCCTTCTTGAAAGTACAGTGTGGAAGGAGGCAGAGGGGTGCAGAGTAACCGTTTCAGTGGAGAAACTTGACAAACACTACCTTAGCCAGGTGATCAAGGTCAATATCCACAGTGTAAGTTATATTGATAGGATGTGTGTCCATCAGCAGCCTTGGTCAGGGTGCCAGCGGCCTTACCGAGTTGTTTGTACAGTGCTGCCAACATAAGCACATGGTGGCAAGTTCATGAACTTAATTGCAGATTTTGGGCATGACAACAGCACTGACAGCCATTCCAGAAAGAAGCGTGGACTAGGTGCTGGTATCGGTGCATAGTTTCCCAAGGGGAGTACTTTGAAGGTGACCATGGTGATATTCAGCCATGAAGCATGTAGCACATTTTCTAAGATGGGTTCATGAAATTAGTTGTCTGGTTTTGTATGTACTACAAAACTTGACAAAGCAGAAGTAAAAATTGAATTAATTGAGGAAGGCAGAAGTAGGGAGGGGAAATTATTCATTTCACACAGAGGACAATCAAAAGATACAATATAAGAAGAAATAGATATTTCTATTGTGCAAAGTGATAATAGCAACCCATAGAAAAACGAAAAATATGAGTATAAAGAAAGAACTGGGGGAGTTCCCTGATGGTGTAGTGGCTAAGGCTTCGGTGCTGGCACTGTCAGTGCTGCAGCCTGGGTTCGATTCCCAGTCAGGGAGCTACCCACATACCAAAAAGCAAAAAAAAAAAAAAAAAAAAAAAAAAAAAAAAAAAAAAAAAAAAAAAAAAAAAAAAAAAAAAAAAAAAAAAAAAAAAAAAAAAAAAAAAAAAAAAAAAAAAAAAAAAAAAAAAAAAAAAAAGAAAGAACTGGAAGGATAAAGGGGGGAAAAGGGTGGTTCATAAAATCACTTTAGCAGGGGGTCAATAGATATGGTTAACATAAATAAATCAAGTAAAAGAGTGTGAGTATATTATTCACAGTTGTAAAAGTAACAAGTAAAAATCTAAAACAACAAACACAGTAAAAAAAAAAAAAGGTTGCTCCCAAGAATTGAGAAGTGAGAGGACAGCTAAAAAGTTTTATTTCTAACTGTTCTATGGGCCTTGGGTGTCCATTTTTATTTATATGAATTATATTTTTATATTTGAGATAATAAAAATAAGGCAAAAATGTAGATCTGATTCTGACATTTCCCAGGGCTTCAGGCACTTTCAGTAACTCCCTATCACCCTAGAATCAAGTTTAAAACTCTCTGATTCAAAGCCTTGGGGTGCCTCGCACCTCTCTGTCAAGGAGCCCGCGGGACTGGCACCTCCTCCGGGAAGTCCTCTGGACAGAGAGTGCGCCCTCTACCGGTGCTGGAACGCCCGCACGCTTGGGATTGGCCCTTCGCGCAACATCAAAGGCTACGCGCGCATCCCCACCCCAGAGCTCCCCGCATCACGTGACGCCCGCCCCTTCCCAGAGAGGGGTGGAACTCTGGGAACGAGAGCTGGGCGCCCTAGGTGAGAGCTTCCGGACCGGTTTGAGCCGGATTCCCTGAGCCGTTGGGGACTGTCCCGGTCAGGCCAGAGACCCTGTCCGGGGAGTGTAGCAGCACGGGGCCAATGTGAGGGGGACGAGCGGGGTGTCTGCTTAGTGAGGGGTGGTTTAGAACTGGACTCTCGGCCGGGAAGAGGATCTCCACTCTTCCGCTACTATCTGTGTGTCCTTTGGCGAGTCACTAAACGTCACTATCTCAGTTTCCTCAACTCTAACTGCCAACCTGAAATGAAATAATGCACCTAAGTAAGTAATTAATGGATCGTGACTATTATTATTACAACTCGTCTACGCTGAAGTATAAATTCTCAGGTGGGAAGACTTTAAGGTCGCTGTAGGTTAACCCTATTTGGTGGCAGGCCTCCCATTCCTCACCTGGGGCCCACCTCCTGCTGGGTGCTCACGTCACTGGGTGTTGTCGCAGGATCCTGTGGCCTCCAAGCCTCAAGAGTGGGCAGAGCCTGGGGATGGCCCCTGGAAGGAAGGCTGCCTTCCCGGTTCCCAGTGGCCTGGTGTCCGGAATGGGCTGATGAGTCAGCCCCTTTGGTGATGAAGTCTCTTCTTTGTCTCCTCACAGGGCTGGTGTTCTGCTTTTGGCCCCTCTAAGTGGACAGACATGTCTCAGGAGGGGACTGCCGAGGGCTCCAGCACAGAGGACCCTGTTTTCAGTCCCAAGTACAGTTGGGGGCTTTTCCAGGAGGATGTGGAAGAAGCTAACTCTATGTCAGGTCTGGCATCAGACCTGCCTGGGGCGAGCTCTGGGACCCAAATTGGGGCTGGCAGAAGGAAGAGGGTGCTCAGGGAAGGGGCCCAGGCTGGGGATGCTCCTGGAGTCATCCCGGAGACTCAGGCCCACCTGGTGGTCCTGGAGCTGCAAGCAGTGGGACAAAGCCCGGATTCGGTCCCTGGCCCCAAGCTCCACATCGGTCTGCCCACAGTGCCTGCACTGGGCAGGGCTCAGGCCTCCAAGAGGCTCCACATTTCTCTATATAATATCTTAAATGAAAGTGGGCCGGGGAATCTTTGTGGCATGTCTGTGGGTCTCCCAGAGAAAGCCTTTGTTGGCAGGGAGAGGCCAGCAGGGGTGAAGAAGGTAAGAGAAGGTACGAGTTCTCTAGGTTGTGATGGAAGAAGCCCCACCCTCAGCAAAGAGGAACCCCCCAGAAGGGACCTGCCATCCTCACGAGGCCCAGTCCCTGTGAGGGCAAGAAAGAAAAAGAGAAAATGTGAGGTCTGCTCAGAGGGTGGGGAGGGGGCTGGTGGCTTCTTGTGGCTTGGTCAGAGCTCTGATCGGGCCACCCCCCAGCATGTGGGAGGCCCCCCACAAGGTGCTGACTGGGAGTCCTTGGAGAGCCTTTGCAGTCCTCTCTCGCCCAAGGACACTGGATCTGGGCCAGGAGATCCAGGTGGAAGTTGTGTGGGATGTGCCTCAGGGCCAGAGAAGTTTGAATATTTGCCCACTGCAGGGGGTAGGATGCAGTCAGACAGCCCCTGTGAGTTCCCACTGCCCATTGGAGGAGGGTCCCTCAGTCCAGTGGCTCAGGATCATCCACAGAGCCCTGCACTATACCTGGAAGTATCTGGAAAGGCTTCCACAGAGCACGTCATAGGGGCTGGTGGTGATGATGGCCCTGCTGTCTCACACAACCAGGAGGAGCTGGAGGTCAAGGCCATGTCTAAGGGCAAGACAGGGCAAGGGCTCTCTGCTCCCACTGATACTCTCGCCAGCCCCCCAGAGCCTGCAACCAGCAAGGCTCACTCAGGCCCACCCATGGGGCACAGAAGGTCCAAGTGTGCTGAGTTGGGAAGGGCCCCAGTGCCCTGTGCCCAGGACCAGCCAGAGGACACCAGTCCAGGAGGCTGCCCCAGACTGGTAAGTTGAGTCTGAGAGGTTGGGATAGGAAGGACCAGTCCAGTTTCTCAACACTGTGCTTGGTGGTGGAATTTAATAGAGCTAAGCTAGATGGGCTCTTTATGACCATTATCCCTCATGTCCTTTTTATATGTGGTTAACCAAGACCCAGCAAATCAGGAAAGAGAAAATAAACTACATTTGCTGTCATCTTGTGAGGAGTTGGTGAGTCCAACTCCAATTATCTTTTGGAGTTGGTGAGTCCTGCCCACTGGCTAGCTCAGTGACCTTGGAATATTTATTAACCTCTCTTTAAATTTCCTCTTCTGTAAAAAGGGAATTCTAATTCCAATTTAATGAAGTTGTTCTGGGGATTAAATGAGATGATGGTGTAAAATAGTGTGCCTAGCACAGCGTAAGGTGCAAGGTAAGTTAATTTATGTTATATTGGCTTTTTCATTGTCAACAATAGCCTTATGAAATGGGGAGTGGCTCCATATTTTCAGGTGGGGAAACTGAGGCTCAGGGAGGTTCCCAAACTTTTCCAGGCTCACACAACAAGGAGTCAGTGCCCAACTATGTTTCCTTTCCATTTTTTTTTTTACTTATAATGGTCAGTGTATTAATAATCATAGCTAACATGTTTATATCCAAGGCAGAAGATGGCACTACCTGTTTTTGGTGTATACTTCTCACATAGTTGAATTTTTATCACGTTTATTGAATGTGTATTATGTGCTAGGTGCTTTTGATTGAATCTTCTCATGAAGCCCAGAGAGTTAAGGTCACAGGCCCCAGGTCGTACCTGTGGTAAATGATGGAGCCAGCTATAAATGCAGGTGGTCTGTCTTGAGAGCTAGCTGCACTTCCCCACTGGGGAGGATTACTACTGGGGAATATTACTACTGTTACTATTACTAATAGTATCAAGCCTGCTTACCATGTGCTGGGTACTATACTGAGCACTTTATCTTCAATCTTTCTAACAATACTATGAAGTAGATGCTATTTCTATACACCCATTTTACTGACGTTGACACTGAGGCTCAGAGAGGTGAAATGACTAGGTCAAGGCCAAACAGCAAATCAGTAGAACTGGCATAGGAACCTCTGAGCTGCCTGTGTGATTTGCTACTATTTGGTACTATAACTACATTAGAATGTGATTACATTGTGTTGTGAGCATCACTCAAAAACATTAGTTTTTAATTTAAAAAAACTGATATGTATTTATTATAGAAAATAAAAAAGAAATAAAAATCCCCAAAATGTCCACATTCAGAGCTATCTCATGTTGACATTTTGCTATATGTCCTTTCATCTTTTTCATATATATATGTATGGGGGCTGCTCAGAAAAGTCCAGACACGAATGCCTCTATTTTTCACATTACATGGCTGCCTAGTTTCTGGACAATCTTTTCTTCACCTGGAAATGGGATCACTTGTGCCATATTTTATAACTTGATTTTTTTGGGTATTTAAAAAAATTTTCACAATTAATTGTTAACACAGAATGAGGAAATCCCTTTGACTGCCTCCTGGCCCCATTGCTCTTCGTCTAGACATAACCACTATTAAGGGTTAGCATCTTTCCAGTCTCCATTCTATGAACTTCCACACATATATGATAGACTGACCAGACCTACCGTTTTAAACATGATGGAAAACAAGGGCCCTATCCTGTTTGAAATGGTATGTATGGTCAGCCTAGTCTCACTGGGCTGAATTCAAGGTGTCAATAGGCTGACGATTCATACTGTGAGAAACAGGACAGTGCCACTCTCATTTAAAATGCTTAAAATGGTACATCTAGTCAGCCTAATATATGGACACCTACATATTGTACTTTCTTATATATAAATAGGTTGATACTATGCCTCATTGTTCTGGAACTTGTACTTTGTTTATTTTTCAAGGACTGTTGTATTTGAAGATCTCTCCAAGTTGGTACATATTGTTCTGCCAAAGCTGTGCTTTCCCTGAGCCCTGCATCATAACAGTTACAGGCATATTTGTTACAGCCACAGGCGCTGCCAGGACTAGAGGATGGGCTGGGACTTCCTTTTCTCATTTCCGACCTCTGTAGTGTGGTTCAGAGCTCGAAGCCTGGAGGCCAACAGGCTGGCATTCCATCCTGGCTTTGCCACTATCTGAATGTCCTAGACAAGTGACTTCACCTTTCTGGTATATCTCGTAGGGCGGTGGTGGGGAACAAGTGAGATGACACGTGCTTAGCATTTAGCATGGTGTTCGTGTAAGAAAAGGACTCAAAAATGTTACCTGCTATCGACATACAATTTTGTCCTGCTCTAAGCAATCCTGGGGTGAACGTCGCTGTGCATCTGACTTCTCCCCATTTCACATTAGTCGGAATTCCTGGGTCCACAACATGTAGAGGGGCTTGTTTGAACTTGGTGGTGGAGCCAGGTACCTGCCTGCATTGGCTGGAAGCAGATCAGGACTGCTCTCTCTTCCAGGCCTCATCCTTGACTCTGTGGCACAGCCTTTCTTCCCACGGCTTCCCAAATAAGCCGTTGCTATGGCAACTGGTGCCAGCTACAGGAGAATAATTGAGGCTGGGCTGTGATAAGGACGGGCAGGTGGTTGAGGACAGGGCTGAGTGGGGCATGGACATAGTATCCAGCTGGTCTGAACCCCTTCTAGAGCCCTAGCACCTTCTCCTGTAGGCAGCCTGGCTTGTGCTGGGGCACAGACGGGTTCAATCAAGGTCAGGCTCTGTTTCTTACTACAGGGTGACTTCAGATGAGAGCATCTCTTCTCTGAAGCTTAAGTTGCTCCTCTATGAAATGGGGGAGTCAGCTGGGCCCCACAACTTCTGGGGATCTGGTATATGAGGTTGGTTGTGTTCCATTCCTCTGGCTTGAAATACAGTCTCTTGAAGGTGCATGGGGAGGTGGGTGGGTTGAACTCTGTTTTCTTCTCTGTCCTGAGCCTTGCAGTGGCCAGTGAGGTCTGAAGCTGCTCTGTGGTGGGATGGCAGGGAACTGGGGAGCGCAACTCTGCCAGAGTTACCAGCTCTGCCCGGGGTGAGGGGTATTACGGGAAAATGGGGTGTCTTTGTTGACACAGTGTCCAGGTTCTTGAGCAAGGAATTGAACGAGACACACAAAAGTCAAGTGGTGAAACAAAGAGATAGTTTATTGAAGGGAAAGTACACTCCAAAGAGGTAGGAGTGGGCTCGAGCAAGGAGAGTGGCTCAAGAGCCCCAATCAACGAGGCTTTGGTGCTTTTATTTCCTTCTAAGTCTTCAGGGGAGACACCTGTGGGGTCTCTTGATTAACAAGTCTGATTGACAAGGGGCCTATAACACCTTCTGACTGGGATGCCCTTTCCCAGAGTTCAGTCTTTTATAATGACACTAATGAACTTCCGGGTATATGCATAACATTACAATGATGGTACAATAAGGCCCAGGTGAGATGAAGATTATGATAACTCTCACCGCGCAGGCATTAGGGACTAGCCCAAATTAATAGATTTCTTGGGCCCTCTAATTTCCCTGTTTTTGCTTGGAACTTCCTCCTGTAACTGCCTAACCTGGGGCAGGGATTACCAGTGAAAAGGTGGCATCAAGGCATTCACCATTCCAGCAGGGCAAGTCTCATGGGAGGGGTCCCAAGATACCCCCAATTCTTCCTTACATTTCCTTGAGAGATGTGATCCCCACGAATCTCCATGGGAAGCTGAGGGGCTGGAGGTCTCATCTTCTGTATCTGCTTCCTGCTGGGGATGGCCATTGTCCATACCAATTGGGGATCCACGGAGCTCTCACCCCATCTGATCTAAAAGGTGAAGGGGTCTCAAGATCTGCCATGTTGACTCCTTTGGTCAAGATGGGCTGGAAGCCTTGTTGGGGCACCACTAGTATCCTGATGGTTCCTAGATTAGGAGAAATGAAATTGATTAGTACTTTAAAGGCATTGATCAAAGAAATAGGTTTTAAAGCCCTTGTCACTAGGTGGTTTCAGGGTGGAAAACCTACTCCTCAGGGTGAGGAGCCAGAGAAAATTGATGAGGAAGGTGATCAAGACTTTGGACCAGGAAAAAGACGAAACTGAGAGCTAAAGAACAAGGAAAAGGAGTCTTTAGTGAAGTAGGGGGACGGCTGCTCCATTTGGCCCATATCAGGGGGCACAAATCTCTTCTGGCCCCACCTGGGTTCCCAGGCTCAGGTGTCCTGTGTGTAGTTGCAAAGTGTCAGGAGGTGTGTGAGGGAGGAGTGTGTCTTCCCAACAAATGGCAACCTACGAATAGCTCATGTTACTGAGTTCTTACTATATAAAAAAAAACTTCATGTGTGTTGTCATCTCATATTAAATCCTTACAATAGCATTAAAAGTCAGTATTAATACCCCTGCTTTACCAATTAAGAAGACTGGGATTCAGATAAGTTAAGTGATTCATTCGCTCAATGTCACAGTGAGTGAGGAGGGCAGAGCATGTGCAGAGGTAGAGGCAGGAGGCAACTTGGAGTGCTATAGGAGTGGAGCAGGAAGTGGGGTAGGGTCAAGAGGGCAGAGTGACATGCAAAAGAGTAGCAAGGACAACATTGCTTCAGTGGAATTGTTAAGACTGAAGGGTGGTCAAGTATTAAGAGAGAATATCTTGAGGGCAGGAGCCAAGGAATCTTAACATTCCCTTTTACAGAAAGGGCTTGCTGTGTTCCAGGCACCGTTCTAAGACTCTTGAATAATAATGATCCTTGCATCAACACTTATAAGGTAGATACTGGTATTATCCCCATTTTGCTGGTGAGAAAACAGAGAAATTAAATAGCTTTCCCACGATCACACAGACCCCAACTGTTGGCAGCAAGTATCCAATTGCATGAATATGCCACAATTTATTTATTTCTTGACTCCAAATGGACATGGGGCTTGTTTGCAGTTTTTTGCTTTTATATATGGTACTGCTATGAACGACAGTTACTTACATGTTTCTTGGGGCCTGAGGGCAAGAATATCTCCACTGAATATTTCTGGGAGTGGAATTGCTAAGCTATAGGCTATACCTATCTTCAACTTTACTAAACAGTGCCAGGTATTTTCTGTCAAAACAGTTTACATTTTCACCAGCACTTGATATTATCACACCAGTTTTTAACAAAGTGGAGGCATGCTATGGTGTCTCATTGTTGTTTTAATTTTTATTTCCCTATTACTAAGGAGAATCTTTGCATGCATTTTGCCCATTCCTGTTAGGTCTTTTGCCAAACAAACGTTTCGATTGTTTAACTTTTCCTTATTGATCTGTAGGAGTTTTATAGATTCTTTATATTTCCTCTCTCTCTCTCTTGCTTTCTAACTTAATCATGTTGTGGTTTGAGAATGAAATCTTTATCTGAGTTATCTGTTATGGTAGCCAGTAGTCATTTGTGTCTAGCAAACATTTGAAATTTGGCTAGCCCAAATTGAGATGTATTGTAGGTATAAAATACACACCACATTTCAAAGACATAGTAAAAAAAGAAATAAAAATCTCATTCATATTTTTTTAGTGATTACATGTTGAAATGATAATACTTTGGATATGTTGAATTAAATAAAATATAAAATTTATTTCACTTGTTTATTTTCACCTTTTTAAAATATGGCTACTAGAAAACTTAAAAGTACACACATGAGGGCTGTGTGGAAAGTATCCAGCCATGTAATATGAAGAACAGAGGCATTTATGGCTGGATGTTTTCCAGACAGCCCTCGTGTGGCTCATGATTATATTTGTTAGGCACTGCTGGTCTGAAAAATACTAATCTTTTGAAAGTTGTTGAGATTTGTTTTGTGGTGCAGGCTGGGCTTAATTTTCATGTATGATACATATATATGTATGTACATTAAGCTGGTTAATTGTTTTCAATGAATTTTTTTGTCCTTACTATTTTGTCAACTACATTTATCAATAGTTAGAGAGATACATTAAAATTTCTTGCTATAGTGGCGATTTGTCTTTTTTCTTGTAGTTTGGTCAGTTTTTGCTTTATATTTTTTGATAGTATGTTATTAGATGCTTATAAATTTAGAGTTGTTACAGCTTCCAGGTGAAACTGCTTATCACCATGTAGTAAGTCTTTGCCGCTAGTTATTTTTTGCCTTCAAGTCTGTTTTATCTGATATTAATATAGCTACAAACCTGTATATTGGTTGGTAATAATCCGTTTCATTCTTTTCCTGCTCAATCTTTTTGCATTGTTGTATTTTAGATATGATTCTTATAAATATTTTATAACTGGATTTTCTTTTTTTAAAGGTCTGATAATTTTTATATTTATCTGAAGTATTGGTTCTTTTACATTCATTGTAGTTACTGATTTATTTAATCTATTCCTACTTTCTTGCATTTTTTTATACATTTCCCCTTTTATTGCCTCTTTTTAGATTGATTATTTTCCTTATTTCTTTTTCTCCCTCTAGTAGTTTGGAAGTTTTCTATATCTTGTTTATATTCTTTTGGTGGCTATTTTGGACATTTTAACGTGAATATACCTAACTTATCAAAGTATAAACGTAGTTACTGTCTTTATCGTCCTCTGAAATGAATTAAGGATCTTGGAATGCTTTAATTCGAAGTATGAACCTTCCCAACTTTTGTGCGGTTATTATCCAGAGAATTGGTCATAAGTTACTTTTGTAATCCCACAAATTACACACTGTTACTATAGCTTCATAAATCAATGTTTGTTTAGATTTAATAACATATTTATCATTTTCTTTGCTCAAAATTCCTTCTTGCATCTCAACTTTTCTGTCTGGCATCATTTTTCCTTCTTGCTGTCTCAAATTCATTTTTTAACATTTTGTTTATTGAGAAAAAATGAAATTATTAAGAAAAGCAATGACTCAGTTTTCTCCATGGTATTTTTATTTTATCCTCATTCTCAAAAATGATTTTGTCTAGGTCCACAATTGATAGTTATTTTCTTTAAGCACATTGAAAACATCATTCTACTATGTTTTGCTTTCCATATTACTATTGAGAATTTAGTCTAATTGCCATTCCTTCGTAGGTAAAACATCTTCTGGTGAGAAGCATTATAGCATAGTGGTTAAAGGTGTGGCCTCTGGAATCACACTGCTTGGATTTAAATCTCAGCCCTTGGTACTAGCTGTATGACAGTGAGCAAGCTGATTGACCTCTATGCCTTAGTTTCCTCTTCTATAAAATGGGGTCAATGATAATACTGGTACCTAGCTCATAAGATTGTGGTGAGGATTAAGTGAATTAACATGTAAAACATTCAGAACAGTGGGAGCACATTTTCAGTGCCATTCAAGTGTTAGCTGTTATTTTTTCCATTGATGCTTTTAAGATCTCCTTAAAGTGTTAAGCAGTTTCACTATGATGTGTCTAGATGTGAATTTACTTTTACTTATCCTGTTTAAAATTCACTGAGCTTTTTGAATCTGTGAATTGCTGTCTTTTATCAATTCAGGAAAAATCTTAGCCATATATCTTCAAATACTGTCTATGTCCCATTGTCTCTCTGTCCTTCTGGAACTTTAGTTAGATTAATTAGTCCTTTTTACTCTATCCTTTGTGTCTCTTTGACGTTTCACAGTCTCTGTGCTGTGAATATTCTTGATAATTTATTTAAATGTCTTCTCATTCACTAATTTCAGCTATGTCTAAAATGCTATTAAGCCTATATATTGAGTTTTTAATTTTAATTATTATTAATCATCTTTATATTTTTCATTTCTAGAAGTTGTGTTTGGTTCCCAACCAAAGCTGCTGGATCGTTTTTAAAATAGATTTTTGCCTTTTGCTCATACGTTTGACTCCTTTTATTTTGTTAAACATATTATACATACATATTTTGTATTTTGGTCTCATAAGTCCAGTGTAAGTCTTTGCTGGTCTGATCATTGCCTGTGGTTTGAAGCTTCATAACACTGTTGGAGGGACCCCTGAGGCAGAGGCCAGTCAAAAGGTTTTAAACAGTGAAGGACTATTCTCAGTCTCTTTCCTACATTCCTTCCAGGATGTCCCATTTTCTGCCCCCCACCCTTTCTCAATGTACTTTTTTGAAATGCTGATTTATTTCCATGGTTTAAAGAAAAAAAGTGAAAAGCCTCCTTCCCAGCTCCAGTCCCTTTGCTACTGGTAGCCTCCAGTATTAGGTTCTGGTGGATATTTCCAGAGATATTTTATGCAGATTCAAGCAAATAACAAATTTAAAAATTCTTTTTCTCACTTTTTAATGCAAATGGTAGCATACAACATATTGTTTGGAGCTTGTTTTTTAGTTAAAAATATGTTTTTGATTATGAAAGAAATACATGCTCATTTTGAATAACATAAACATTCAAGTATCTACAAGTAGAAAGCCAGAGTCCCCCTGGAATTTCATTCTCCAGAGATGACTACTATTGTGCATCCATAAATATATATTTACATAAATGAGCTTATGCAACATGCTGTGACATCTTTCCACATCAGTCAGTGCTTCTGCTTAGCTTCTGCTGGGCTTTGGAGTCAGATAGAACTAGGTTCTAATCCTGACTCTGCTGCTTAGTAGCTATGGGGCCTTGCAGATCCTCCCTGAGCCTCACTGTCTTTATCTGTAAGGGAGGGTAGTGATAGTACATCCCTCATTGTGGTGTTCTGAGACCTTCATAAGACCATATATGACATGCTTCCTCCAGGGCTAGCTACTTCATAAACCCCTGAGAGAGGTAGTTTTTACAGTTCGCCCTTTTTAATGGCCATATAGAACCCATAGTGTGGTGGGTCACTGTTTATTAACCATCCCCCTTAGACATTAGATTGTACCCAATTTTTGTGGTTATAAATGACAACCCAATGAACACTGAATGTGTATCTTTCACCTCTGTGTATAAGTCATCTTGTGAATTTCCTGCAGCGGGGTCCCTGGGTCCTCTGAATTCTAATCTCTTGCATCTTCTTTCTCCCAAGGAGGAGATGAAATTATCCCATGGGGTGAAGCACGTGTGTTACGTAGGTTTTTACTTTTTATTACTGCCCTTCTTCCTCCCTCTCCTCAGGTCTGGTGGGGTGTTTGTGTGGGGGTCCTCCACAGTAGAGGATATCCCAGCCCCCCGGCCTGCCCTCCCTCCAGAGCATCCTGGTGCTCCCTACTCCCTATAGTGCTGAATCTGAGACTTCTGGTTTCCCCCAGACCATTGGAATCTGACCATTCATGATACTTTATTCAAGGATTAGTTTTCAGACACATCGGCTTTCAAAACAATTTAATTTATTGATTTACAATAAATTAAAAGAATTAAAATGGGATAAAAGCCTAAAGAAAGCAAGGAAAGGAGAAGGAGAAAGGGAATCTTCTTACAATAACCCCACCCCTCCAATCTTAGAATGGTACAACTGTAGGCCTCAAAGTTAACACTGAGCTTCCTGGAAGCCATAGCAAAAAGGGGAGAGGGCTAGATTCTTTAGCTCATTAGGAGGCCAAAACCACTCTGCACCTTGGAGTGGTCATGAAGAGCTTTCTCTCAGGGGCAATAGTGGAGTGATCTGCAGCCTTTCAGAGGGGATAATGAATGTTTGTGCCATGTGGCTGCTTCAGGGGAGGGGCAAAGAGTGAGTCAGTGACCCCTGCAAAGGGCATGACAGAGCTTTGAGGAGGAAGAGGAGGAGGATTGTCCCCCACCACCCCCCACCCCCCCCGGTGAGATGCATCTCTAGTTAGGAGGGTGAAAAGGGTTCAGTTAACTCTGAACATGGCTGGGAGTGAGAGAGGAAGAGAGGACGGGAATGAAGACAGGCCCTTTTCCCAGGACTCAGGCCAGACAGTAGGCAATCATTGAACCCTGCTATGTGCCAGGCCTTTTTGTAGGCACCGGGGAGACAGTGGGGATCAAGACATACAAGTTTCCTGTCCTCATGGAGCTTGCAGTCCAGTGGGGGAGAGCAACAGTTATAGGTGAGCTGAGCTCTCTGAGGGGAAGAGCAGTCTGCACTGCTCGGTTCTGAAATACTCTTCTCTCCCCGCAGGTTAGTTACGAGGCAGTGATCTACCTCCTGGGGGCCATCAGCCATGGCCAGGCAGGGGGTCTGCAGCCTCCAAAGCTGGAGGCCCTGGAGAACATGATGGAGGTCAGTGTAGCCTCACCTGCCCAGAGGCCCAGAGGGAAGAAGAGGCCCATGGCCCAGGGCAGCACTGGGTATCAGGTACAGAACAGGCTCTTCACATGGGTAATGTCACTTAAACCTGCTTGCCTGATTCACAGAGATGCCGGTGCAGCCCAGGGAGATGCTGTGACTTGCTCATTGTCACACAAGATGCAATAGCCAGAGGCGGGGTTAGACCCCCACCTGGCCACTGGCTGGCCTGGGGATCTGCATCTTCTTTCTCCTGCATTGATGAATTCAGGAACTTGACTGGAGCAAGGGAGGGGCTGGCCCTCCAGGGCATTTGGAGGAGGAGCAGGTGCCCACCTTTGCTCCTAGCTGACCAGAATGTCCAGAATGTCCTGCCATCCCAAGTTCCTCTAGTTGCCTCCTTCAGGAGGGACAGCATGGAGCTCTGGTGGCCACTTGGACCCCTTCCACTAACCGAGAAGTCACTCCCTGACCCAGCAGCAACCCCACCTCCACATCCTCTTTCTCTTGCAGGAAAGGCTTCCTGTTCAGGAGGCTCGTCCTGAGTGCTACTGCCCCTGCCACGTGGCCTCCCTCACTAGAGCATGGGTCAGGGAGAAAGTGGGAGTGGGGAGGTGACAGGGGGAAGCAATATCCTTTGTGTCCCATAGACACAGCCTCAGTGCCTCACTTGTCCCTCACAGTTCGGCCCAGTGGATGCTGCAGAGAAGCCTGGGAAACCAGACGCGGGAGAGGACTCAGGTGAGGGGCCATGGAAGATGCCCTTTAGCAGCCACCTGTCTTCTGCGGACTGGGAGGACTGGCGGGAGCCCATGCTCAGCTCCTTCCCCAGCCCCTACTAGGACTCTCTCCCCTCTCCGCCTGTAGTCCTTCCCCAAAGGAGTGGGGACTGCTGGCTGCCTGAGCCCTCCTCCCAGACAGAGGGCAGGGCTAGGTCCCTCTGGGTGGCACCCCTCCCTTGACTGCCTAAGCCCCTCAGGATTGAGTCACCCACTGCCCTTGCCCCTGAGCATCCCCTAGGGACCAATGACTCTTTTTCCCCACAGCTCAGCTTCAACCCCAACAGGAAAAGCCACCCCTGGATATGGAGGTACGGGGCACTGTGGTCCGTGCCATGCATGAGGTGCTGTGGAGTCGGTAAGGCCTTGCTCCCCACTCCCCTGACATCCTTGACATACCGATCGGATACCCTCATGTACCCCCACCTCCCAGGGCCATGCCATGTCCTAAGGGCTTCTCTGTATATGACTAACCCGTTTTGTAGCTATTGGGTCACTTGCCCACACAGAGTTAGAGGGGAGCTGAAATTTGACCCTGGCCCTCTCCGGCTTCAAGGTCATGCTTTCCCATTAAGCCACAGCAGCTCTCAGCATCTGCTCAGGTCCTCGTGGATGTCACCCACAGCAAATGTTTTCAGACAAGGGCACTCTGTTGGGAGCATCTCAAGAGATCTAAACCCAGAGCTCTCATTTGCTATTGTGAGACCAAGGCCCAGAGAGAGCAGAACTTTGCAAAGGACACACAGCAAGTCATCGGCAGATTTAGGGTTTACAGCCAGGGCCAAGGCTCCGTCCACTGCCCTAACTGATGCCTTCCCTTCCTTCTGGCTTTCCCCACTCCACACTTTCCTTAGTTCCACTGGCTAGGAACAGAGCATGGGCTGAGCCATCAGATCTTGCTTTGCCACTAGTGCTGTGGCCTTGGATAAGCACCTTATCTTCTGTGAGCCTCAGTTACCCCTTCTGTAAATGGAGAATGATGCTACTACTTCCTCACAGAGTTGGGCTGGGAATACATGGATTCCTGTAGGACGATGCCCAGAATAGAAACTGGAATTGGCCCAGACACTGCTCCCCACCCATACCTCTCCCTTTCGGGCTGAGTGCCTGGATAACCTCACGGCTCAGTGCCATGGCCTTGTCCCCCACAGACTTAGGGAGCTCCCGGACCCGGTGCTGAGTAAGAGGGAGGTGGAGGATGTTGCTGTTAGCATCGAGGCAGCCCTCTTCAACCTGACACAAGCCACCAACTGCCGCTACAAGAACAAGTACCGCAGCTTGCTGTTCAACCTGCGTGACCCCAGGAACCCTGTGAGCAGGCCTTTGGGCTGGACCAGGCCCCTCAGGCGCGAAGCCCTGGCAGATACGGGGGTGGGGGTTCTCAGAGTGGTGTGGTGCAGCCCTACCTCTGCCCCTGCAGGACCTCTTTCTCAAAGTGGTTCATGGAGATGTCACTCCCCATGGGCTGGTGCGGATGAACTCAATCCAGTTGGCCCCCCAAGAGCTGGCCCGCTGGCGGGACCAGGAGGAGAAGAGGGTGAGCTGTTGGGTCAAGTCAGGATAGGTGACAGAATGCAGTAGGGAGGGGAGGTAGGAGGGGCTGGCCCAAGGAGGGAGCAGGGAGGTGTAGGCAGAACAGAGCCAGGGGGAACACAAGACAGAAACAGAAACAAGGAAATGGGAAGGAGCAGGCAGAGAGTCAGGGAGACCCTCTCCACCAGAACAATTAGGGAAAGAGGCAGGAATGAAAGGGATCAGGGAGGGAAAGCTCAGTAGAGGTGACACCCCTGAGACGTGTCATCTTCCACTTGTTTTTCTATGAAGCAGGGCTTTAGGGTGGGGGTGGGGGTGGAAAGGAAGTGGGAATGATGGTCCAGAGTCTGAAATTCAGGATTGTGATTTATCATCCATGGGGAATAGACTCCTGGGGTGTCTCATTCTAGCCTCAGAAGCCCCAGAAAAGGCTGGAAGTCTTCCTGGTGCCTCAGGCTGGGTGAGGGGCCCCACATCCCCTACACTTCAGTTAGATCCCCATATACCCTGTGTCCATGGGTCTCCCCCGCCTAGGAACTGGTCAGGGACAGGGAAGATGTGGACACTGAGTGGCTATGGGGATGTTTGTGTGGTAGTTTCCGTGGCCTAGTCAGAGAGGGAGTGGGGCCAGTGGGGTGGGGAGGCCCCTAAGGCTCCTGTTCTGGAACACACTGGACTGATTAGAATTAATAACTAGAATCCAATAGATGAATCCATCTACTCTAGGCTGAACTTGTGTCCAGGCACTGTGGGGGACCAGGGAGCAGGACCAGGCTCATAATTTGAGGGGCCAGTGGGAATGAAAATGTGGAGCCCTTTGTTCAACAACTATTAAGAATTTCCAGGTGACAACAGCATTAAGCATGGGGCCCTCCTAAGCACAGGGCCCTGTACATGGGCACAGAGCTTATGCCCATGAAGCCTGCCAGGGAGGCTAGGACCTCTGTCCTCCAGCGGTGGTTAGAAAGGGAGAGGGGGCTTTCGGTAAACATTTCAGATAGGATGACATTGCTCAGGCTCCAGGCTAAGCACTCTGCATAGGCTGTTAACGTAATACTCTTAATTGATTTCCTAGGGAACAGATAAACTGAGGCTTAGAGCAGTGAGGTGCTTGCCCAAGGCACCTGTGGGTCTTTATGAATGGCCCAGCGGGCACTCTTTCGTCTGCACTACACCACACTCTTCCCAGGACAGAGGGTAGGGTATAGTCATAAGCAGGATTGACTTGTGGGTGAAGGGGAAGTTCAGAAAGGCTTCCTGGAGGAGGCAGGGCTTGGGTTAGAGGGTGAACGAGAATAGAGGGCTAAGGGTGGAAGGCTTTCCAGGTGAGGGGAATGGCAGAAGCAAACATGGGGGGAAGGGAAAGGGCTGCATGGAAGGGAACTAGAGGAGACGGACCTCAAGGGAAAACGGGAGCACCTGGGCTCTTGGTGGCCAGAGGCTCTCGAGCCCAGGTGAGCTTGGGCTGCTCCACCCGCCAGGGCCTGGAGATCATTGAGCAGCAACAGAAGGAGGCATGCAGCCTCCCAACCTCCAAACTGACCCACAAGGGTGAAGTGGAGATCCTGCGGGACGTGGACCAGATGCTGACCCTGGAGGACCTGGTGGTAAGCGGGAGCCTGACAGGGCTCATGCCCAGTGGTCTCACTCCTCACTTGACCAGCTGTGTGGCCGTGGGTAGTCACCTGACTGCTCTGAGACCCGGAGTCTTCACTGTGAAGCTGGGTGATGGATCACTACCACACAGGATCGCGGGGAGCGTGGGGCAAACAGCCGCTGGCACGGGGCCTGGCAGCGCCTTCTCAGTGCTGGTCCCCAAGGGACCCCACGTGATGGGTAGTAAGTCCCATCACTGTAGTTCCCTCCAACGTCGGACATTCTGACCAGGTCCCCGGTTCAGCAACAGGAGGGCCACACAGCTTGGGGTGGTGACTTTGTGCACGTACAAAAGAGACCTGCTCTATTGAGCAGAAGGACTTGGGGGTGCTCCAGGCAGGGAACCACCCAGATTGCAGGGCAGCTGGGGCAGAGTCTCCTCTTGTCTCTGGGATCTGCCTCTTCCTCATGTCCATCCTGCTCCTTCCTCCTGCTCGGCCCCTCCATCTTGCTCCTGGCCTGACACAGTGGTTCGGCCCTCCAGTCAGGTGAACCCCTCGGCTCAGCCCCCTGCAGCCCCTCAGATCTCCCCCTTGGCTCCCTTCAGTCACTCTCAGAAGGTGCCTCTGGCTTTGGTTGGGTGTTCCGTGGGGCAGATGTTCATCCCGGTCTAGTGAGCTGTGTGTCCAGGATGGGGAGTGCAGGGCGGTTCCCTTGAGCCACATTCACTGGGGAAACGGCAGTGAACATGACGGACAAAAATCCCTGCTCCCCGCAGCCGGCATCCAGGCCAGCACCCAGAACCGCTGCCTGTGCAGCAAGCGGAGCCCTCGGGCGGTGTGGCTGCTCCCCAACCAAAGCCCGTCTGTATCTCCTGAATAAATGGGATGGAAGTGTCAGGGAGGAGCTAGAAGACCTGGAGAGGAGAGAGGGGAAGAGCGAGGGAGCAGCAGAGTGGGAAAGGGAAATAACACAGAACGGTCTTGACTCCTTACACACCCCTCCTATGCAGCCCCTTTTCAAACAGTGCCTCGTTCACATCTCACGGTGCCCTGCAAGGTAGGTGATGCCAGTTTCCTGCATGAGGACCCTGAAGCCATTTGCCCAAAGCCAGGCTGATCCGAAAGCCTGAGCCTTGGTACAACTCTGCAGGTGGTTTATAGGTTTACAGGGCAAGAGTAGGGTTTTTAAATCTTCTTAAATCTTCCTAAAGCAAGATTTGTTTTATGTTTAAAGCTATTTCTATTATGAGGAAGAAAGGTGAATTGGCATTGGGCATCAGGAGTCTTAAAAATATTCATTCTGGGAGTTCCCTGGTGGTGTAGTGGCTTAAGGCTTCAGCGCTGTCAGCGCTGCGGCCTGGGTTCGATTCCTGACCAGGGAACTATCCACATTAAAAAAAAAAAATTCATTCTCCCTGATTCTGTCATCTGCTTCTGAGAACTTGTCCTGAGGAAATAATCAAAAGTGTAGGAAAATACTTTCTGCCCAAGGATGTTCTTGGTAATAGTAACTTTTGTAATAGTGAAAACCTGGGAATGACCCTGTCATCTAGCAACGGAACTGGTGTGTGCCCCTCCGCCCACCCCCCTCCCCATGTCATAGTTACAGAGACTATATAACATGGCAAGTGCCTCCGCTATAATTCATGGACAAAATGACAATATAGGCATACCCTGTTTTATTGTGCTTCCCAAGTCTTGCTTTTTTCTCCCCCCAAATTGAAGGTTTGTGGCAACCCTGCATTGAGCAAATCTATTGACACCTTTTTCTAACAGGCTCAGGTGATGGTTAGCATATTTTAGCAATAAAGTACTTTGTAATTAAGGTACATACATTGCTGTTTGAGATGTAAGGCTATAATACACTTAATAGACTACAGTATAGTATAACTATAACTTTTATAAATGCACTTGGAAACCAGAAAATTTATGTGACTCACTTTATTGTGATATTTTGTCTCTTGTGGTGTCCTGGAACCAAAACCACAGTATCTCGAGGTATGCCTATAAAGGCTGAATATTTGACCCTAGCTATGTTAGTAAAAGGACCCCCGAAAACCAGTGTATAGAAAAACTATAAAGGAATATCCAGAATATCAACAGCTGTCTCTGATTGGTGGGACAAGTCATGGTTATTTTTTTAATTTTCACATTTTCTGTATTTTCCAAATTTTCTTTAACAAGTTCATAGTACTTTCATAATGAAAGAATATATTAATTGGAAAACTAAAACCACATTCCTGAGGTTTTAGGGCTCATGGAGGGCTTCTGCCTTCCCCAGCTGCCTTAAAAGTCCACCTTCTCTCTCTTCCTGTGTCTCCCAGGGACCCATGGTGTCTACAGACAGCAGCCCACTGGCCCTGCCTGCCATGTCAAAGAACCCCATCAGGCAGCAGGAAGACACCACAGGGCAGCATGACCACCACTTCCTAGACCCCAGCTGCCGGATCTGCAAGGGTAAAGGGGAGACACAGAAAGGGCGCAGTGATGGTGGGCTAGCTAGGGCTGAGCGTGGGGTTCAGCAGTGACAGGGGACGCGTGGCTTGGGGACAAGGTGGCAGGGTGGGGGTGCCTGTGCCCCAGGTTATGTTGAATAGAACCTGCTTCAAATCCTGGCTTTAAAGCCCTGGGCTGCCTAGCCCAGCTGCCTGCCTGCGTTTCATCTCCTGCCTCTGCTGTCTGTAGACTGGAAGCCCTCTTGTGAGCTGTCAGGCTCCTCCAAAGCCACCAGGAGGGTGGAAGACAGTGTCTTCCAAAGATCCTCAAGCCCAGCTGCTGTGTCCTCTCCAGAGATGCCCCACATCAGGGAGAAACCTCCCATGGAGCCCCAGGACAGGTGTGGGGCTGTGGGCAGGGAGGTTGCGGGGGCACCCACTGGGGCAGCAGACACAGCATGGGCTTTTCTTTCCATATGGCCTCGGACAAATCTTACCTCTTCTGTAGGTCTGTTTCCCCATCCTAATCCTCCCGGCCTCCTTGTTCCCCTCTGGACAAAGCTAGCATTCTAGTACCCACTGTAGGAGATGTTGGGGGAAGCCCTAATGACCTGCTATTCCTGGCCCTGTCTCTCTGTCTCTCTGTCTCTCCCTCCAGGCTCCAGGTGCCTGCTGGGCCCACAAAGGCCCCGCCCAGCCAGCTTTCCTGGGAGGGGGCTCTGGACATGTTCAACATCAAGCGGTTCCGGGTGAAGGCCCAGCTGGTCTCAGGGCACAGCTGTCGGCTCATCACGGTATTCCCGCCCTGCTTGCCGGGACTCCCTCACACACTGACCAACCCAGTCAGCTGCTCACACTCACACTGATTGACTGATTCATTCACTCACTCATTCTAAAACAAGAATTGGCAGGCACTCTCTCTGCACCTGGCCCTGTACTAGGCATGAGGTCAAATGAGATGCCAACCCCACTCTTGCAGAGAGACACATGGGTAAAGGACATGAGTAACCCAGGGCATAAAGCAAGAAGGGCCCAAGATGGGGGTCTGTGCCTCCTTGGCCCAGAGGAGGGTTTTAGGAGTGATTGCTGAGTGACTACCGATCAGCTGAAGTGTGGGATGAGTGCAGGAGGTTAGAGGAAGGAGGGAGGGGCATCTGAGAAGTTGGAGGAGACTGGCCAGGACAGGCTGTAGGCCTTCAGGAGCAATTGGAGCTTCCTGGGCAGCCACTGGGGTACTGATAAGCTGCTTGCCCATCCTTTGCTGCAGGCTGCGGCCTCCAGGTGGCGGGTATCTGCCCCTAGCGGGTGGGAATCTGGAGGACTGACTGGCCATGCTACCTGCCCATAGGCCCTGCCCGAAGTGATCCGCTCAGCAGGCTGCATCCCCTCCAACACCATCTGGGACCTTCTGGCCAGCATCTGCCCAGCCAAGGCCAAGGTAGCCACCCACTTTTCACCACCTCTTCTAGCACCATACCCCTAGCCCTCTGCTCCCTCTTTCTCCATCTCTGGAGCAGAGGCCTGGTTTAGAATATCCGGATCTAGCTCCCACTGTGATGACAGGCTCACTGTGTGACCCTGGGCAAGTCCCTCTGTTTCCTTCTCCTGAAAATGGGGACATACTTCCTCATAAGATTCTTAGAGGTTTGGATGAGACCAAGGGTGTTTGTAGGAGCAAAGGATGATGACTGCTCCTAAAGCTGCTCTCCTTGCTGCAACTGCAGGACGTCTGTGTGGTCAGGCTGTACCCACAGGGGGCTCGGGACACCCAGAACTGCCGCCTGCTCTACTCCTATCTCAACAATAAGCAACGCCACGGCCTGGCTGCTGTGGGACACGTGCAGTTGGTCCTGCTGCCTCTGCCTGCCTTCCAGCCCCTGCCTCCCCGACTGCGCACTCTTGGAGGCCCAGGTGAGTGTCCAGGTTGCTGTAACAGACCCTGCCTCCCCTCACTTGGTAACCAGATGGGGCACTATTGATAGTCATCCATGTCTCTATGGAGATAGGCACATCTCAGAAGGGAGACAGGCAGTTGTGATAACAATGACAACAGTACTCACACTTGTATATTGTTTATACGTACTAGACAGTGTTCTAAAAGCTTACTTATATTAATTCATTTAGTCCCCAAAATAACTAGCAGAATGGCACTATGAGTTTCTTCATCTTACAGGTAAGGAAACTGGGGTAGGGAGAAAGCAGGTGACTTGCCCAGAGTCTCACAGCTAGTCCTAAGCAGAGCCTGGCTTCACATGCAGGCAACAAGGCTGCAGAAACTGGGCTCCTAACCACCACACTATACTTAACTGCCTCTCCAATTAGGCCCCCGAATAGAAACTCACGGGCAGCCACATTTGACACAGACACAGCAGGATGGAGCCAGGACCCATGAACAGTTGACCGAAAGCATCACCTAAGACAGGAAAAATGTTTTCTCCACAGCTACACTGGGCTGAACTTGACCTTTGTACATGGAAACTTTCTAGGGTGTGGCTCCAGGAAAGCACCTAGAGGGGTGGGGCAGCAGAGGGATTCATGAGGTGGACTGTACCCATTCCTGAGCTGAGCACTTGGCCTGCCAGTTCTGGGGACAATGAGGTAGACTCTGAATCCATAGAGTCGGAATCTATCCGTGCTTACTCTCAGCCAGGTGAACCCCTTCCCAAACTGAGAGCACATCTTCCCAGACAGGTTCACCTTCCCACATACTTTTCCCAGCACCTCATGGGCCTCTATCTCACTGCTCTTCTTGGGGGTCTAAGCTCCAGACCTCCTGTCATAGCCAGAATGCAGCTTCTGGGGACTACGTGTTCTCTTCTACCAGGCCTGTGTTCTCTCCTCCACATCTTTCCCAGGCCTGGAAGTCACCCATTCAAGCCTGCTGCTGGCTGTGCTGCTCCCCAAGGCAGGTCTTCCAGACACATCAGAGTCCAGCACCTTGTTGGGGAAGATTCGCAAGACGGTCTCCTTCAACAGAAAAGTGGAGATGAGATGCTACCATCCAGAGGACAGGAGGCCTGATATGGCCCTGCAGGGCTCCACTGCCCCAGAGAGTACCCGGCAGCAGAACCAGAGAACAGGGAGCCTGGCTCCTAGGGGAATTTGTGCTTGGCAGAGCCCCCTCAGAGGCAGGGGGAGACCGTGGGAAGAGCCTGAAACCTGGCAGGGTCCTGAGCAAGGGCAATGGCCCCCCAAACCGGGCTGGTGCCAGGCCTGGCATCCCTATTCAGCAGCCCCAGCTGGCCATTGCCAGCCCCACCACAGGGCCTCCTGTCCCTATCAGGCCCTGCTCCAGCAACTTGAAGCCCTGGTGAACATGAGCTACCAGCTCCAATCCTCACTGAGGTCCTTAGGCCAGGAGCTCCTTCCCCAGCCCCATGCAGCCCCTGGAATTCTTGGCCCCTCTTGCCAGCCCCCTGCAGCTCCAGAGCCTCCTGGCTCAGCTCCTGACTCCTCTTCGGGACCTACAGATGGAGCTGGCTCTGAGTGTCCCCTCCCTAGAGAGACCTGATGCCTATCACCCACCAGAAGAGGGTCTTTCATTCTCTCACC
The DNA here is from genome assembly GCA_004026885.1 of Lyroderma lyra. Lineage (NCBI taxonomy): Eukaryota > Metazoa > Chordata > Mammalia > Chiroptera > Megadermatidae > Lyroderma > Lyroderma lyra. Next base: position 74,395 of record PVJL010001109.1, on the reverse strand, counting down.
AGTGCTGAATCCTAAACTGCTCTAGGGAGAGACAGGCAAAGGAAGGGGAGGGCCAGCTCAACCCAATGGCCTCATTTGAGTTTCCTGTTCTGCATTCTGTTTAGTGTTGATTTTTGGTTCAATAAAGAATTTGAAACAGTTGGGACTGCATCTGCTGGGTAGGTAGGAGAGACCCTGGGCCTGGCCAGATGTGAGTTGGGGTATGTATGTCTGATTTTTCTGTGCAATAATGTAGCATAGATGGTGCTGCTTTGCCTGGTGGCTGGAGTGAGCTCCTAACAGGAGCTACAATTGTAAAGCTTCTCAGTGTGGGTTGTACCTCGGGAGAACTGAGTCTGGGGACTGGCCTGCAAACTAGCTGTCCCTGGCTGCCTAACTCAGAAGCAGGGCCTGGCTTGGAGGACAGAACTATTGACAGGACCCCACCCTTTGCCCCCCCCTCCCCCCGGGCTTGAAGGAGTGTACCTTTGCCCATCCCTTTTTGAAGTCTACCCATGTACGTGCCTCTCCCTGGACCATGCTGGAATGGGAAAGTTGGAGCATTGGTGTAGGGGAGTCCCTCTTTGCCCCATGAGCTCTGTTGCTGCCCTACCCGCGGCCGACAGCAGAGGGGGCCCTCGGCCTTGGGATGAAGGTCAGGGCTGGCAGGACTGGAGGCCGAGCTGGGGGCGGGGCGAGACGTGGGATTTTAGCCGAAGGTATTGGAAGTGGTGTCAGCGTTGGGGTGCAGGAGGGAACAGGGACAGGGGACGGAAAAAGGCCACTGAGGAGGGAGCGGAGCTCCTTTGGGAACTTTTCAGGGGCCCCGGCGGCTAGTAAGCGCCAAAGCCTCTATGCTATACGTAAATGAGACAAATTACTATGCAACCTACAGCTGTATTCCGACTCAGCAATTTGGGTCATTTTCCTAACGCTTTTGGAGCAGAAGATGGCTGTGCACACCCTCCCCCCAGGCCCAGGGCTTCCTCCCACGGAGAGGAGAGCGTTTGCTGCCTGCCCGGGGTACTCGGGAAAGAACAAGCTCTGTACTCTGGGCTGGGACTTCCTTTCAGTTTCCCCTCTGTAAGGAGAGGACTATAGGTGGCCCCCGAAATCCTGCAGATTGCTTTGAGACTGGGGGGTTGTCAACATGACGTCCACCCACCTTTTGGCCCGAGTCCACAACCCCCTTGTCTTTCTTTGGCAGAGGAGGCCAGGAGAGCAAATTAGGCGAGCTGTTGCTAGGGGCGAGGCCGGCGGTTGCTAAGCTCCTTGACCGTTGCTAAGCAACGCTGGGCGGGGCTCACAGGGTTAGGCCGTAGTTGGAGTCGCCCGGGACTGGAAGGGTCACCGAGCTCCTCGGTTTTAGTGTAAGGCGCCCCACGACGCTGCTGTCCCTGAGACTTTCTCCCGGCCTCAGCTTCCCCAGCTGGACACTGTCTCTGCGGACCCTTCGGTTCACACCCTCCGCGACTCGGTGATCGTCTGGGCCCTCTGGAGCAAGGAACCCTGCGTCTTTGTGCACGTGTCCATTCCCTCGCTGGTGCGGTGCGGAAGAAGGGGGTCGCTTTTGGGTTTCCATAGCAACTTCTCCTGTGTCACCCCATTGCTTCCAAAGGTTTGAGTGGTGGCGTGTGCATTTACATGTATCTGCCTGTCATTAACATAGAGGCGGTATCGAAACTTGTTTGGGCAACTATCCCTAGACAGTTCCCTTCGCTTCTCTCTCTCATCCTGCCGGATGGGCACGTGGGTCGCGCATGCGTGTTTTTCTCATTAATGTTCTTAGATTTGGGGTGGGTGGGTAAATTCTAATAATGACCACTGGTTCCCATTACTGGTCACCTTATTGAACAATTAGCACGAATTCGTCCAGGTCCCCCTGACCAAAGACACCCTGGTCCCCCAGGCAATGCCAGCCCTGGTTGGAATCCCAATTCTGCCCTTTCCTGGCTGTGGGGCTTTGCGCAAGTTTAGTTCCCCCCTCTATGGCTCAGTTGCCTTCTCTGTAATAGGGTTACTGCACCCTGACTCATCAGGTTATGTGAGGGTTCAGGGAGATGCCACTTTTACATACACAAATTGCTGCTTCTGGCACACAGTAGACCCTTAATGGTAGTTCCCTCCCTCTCTCCATAGCACCCAGCTCCTTTCAGAAACCAGTCAGAGCAAATCATCTTCTTTGTAGCTCAAGAAATGACACCTAAACACGGGAAAGAGCTTCCAGATGTCAGGGAAGACTGGATTCAGGGCACAGGATGAAGACCATAGATTTGCCTATTTGTCCTTGTTGGAGCTGGAGACCAGGTTGGTGAAGCATGGACTCCCACCCCAGCCCACCCTACCACCACACATGCACACCCTCACACTTTTGTCTCTCAGGGGGCCAGCTGTTTCCAGAAACCTTGCATTCCTGTCTTAAAACTTGAGGTAGCTTCAGCAATGGGAGCTGAAGTTGAGAGGCTTAAAGACCCAGACTAAGGAAATGATGACTGAGAAAGTCCCCTCCAGGTCTGAGATGTCTGAGATGGAGCAGGGTCTAGGAGGAGGCTGAAACTTCGCTTGGAGAGCTGCAGATCTGAGCCTTTTCCAGAGAGGACTAGGGGATCCTGGCGTTGCTCCCTTGCCCTCTCTGGGTCCCAGGATCTCATTGTGGACAGTTGGGACTCCTCTGCTGTGACTTAGGGCAGGGGAAGGCAGAAGTCAGTTCACTAGGGAGAACCTTCTTGCTGCTGCAGCTGGGTAGCAGTGCCATGGAGGAAGTGAGTGCCCTGTTGGGGCTGTGAAAGCAGAGGCTGAGAGGAACCCCTTGAAGGTGGCTGGGATGGAGCAGCATATCTCTGCCTTGAAGTTCTTGTTCTTATTTGGACTCTAGTTGTTCCAGAAGGCCTCTTCGAAAGCTGGAAGCCCTTCCTGGTCTAGCTTTACCTTCCCACTCTGGCAGACGCTCTTTCCTTTTGCCCTCCTTTCTCCCCATGTCTCTGTAACCTTAACAGTCTGGGCTGCCAGGATCAGAGGGGAGGAGAGGAAGTGGTAGAGAGAACCAGTTCCATTTCGTGTTGGTTTCTTATTTCTCATTTAGGTTCAGATAATGAAAATAAATGAGGTTGGCTCCTATCTTGGGTAGAGGAAGGTTGTTGGTGATGGAGAAGGAGTGTAGGAGCTGGATTCTAATTGGTTGGTTGGTTGGCTTCCAGGAGAAGGGACCATACCCAGCAGCAGGCACTCTTAGTGCTGTCTGCAGGACTGCTGTCGGCAGGTGGATCACGGTGGACCAACTCCTTCCCTGGTAGCCACCTGTGCTCCACAGGTAAGGACTCCAGGGACAAGCTGAGAGCTTGGCAGGGCTCGGCTGGTCTGCTTGTGTCCCACCCTTGGGGCCAATTAAGTCTCCATCCCTAGCCGTGCCAATTAACAGTTAATAAGGCAGCGAACACCTGCAGCTATGGAGGCGAATTAAGAGCAACAGTCGGCATAATACACAACCCGATAAGTGAGCAATTAACAACCGGAGAAAGATTAATAGAAGCAATTACGTCCTACTCAGAGCTCTGTAAATACGACTGTCAATGGCTGAGGGATTTAGTCAGGTCCCACCTGGCCCCACCCCAGACCACAGCCTTTGCTAGGCCAGGAGCCAGCCCAGCCTGGTTGTGGATTCCAGACCACACAGCTATAAACACATGAGAAATAAACATGTATGCAAATGTGCACATAGACATACATATACATCTCATGCTCAGGGATATAGTCCACAAGATGCAGTCATTCAGATAAATTCCCCACTGTCACCCACACTCACACAAATGGGTATACACAGCTGCTACACAGGTTCTGCCAGAAATATACACAGACATACACAGAAAAAGCCCTGCAGTGTCCCAAAGAGACACTTCCCTGTTGTACACAGAGCTGGAGCCACATACGAGACTACCAGACACACAGTGACATACACAAATTTGGACACACAGCTGTCTACTCATAGGGTTCCCCATGTATATGGCATCTGCTCTCCTTTGGTGCCTACCTGGCAAAGGCCCATCCATAGAGGGTGAGAGCTGTAGCAGGGTGCTGGACTGAAAACTGGAGTGAGGGTGGGAAGGGACAGAACGTTTGTGAGCACATATGCAAGCATGTCTGTAGGTGTGTCACTTTAAGCACGGGTGTCCTTGCAAGAGTGTGTTTTACCAATTCATGGGCATGTTCCTATGTACAGAGGCATGTGCCTATACATCTGTGTGCCTGTATGAATGTTTGCATGTCATGGTATGTGCATGGGTGTGTGTACATGTGCTTGTGTCCAGCAGATCTGTGACTATATATGTGGGTTTCTGGTTCATGGGTGATGTTGTGACAGTGCCCACATCTGGGTAATTGTGTGACTATACCTTGGAGTGGCTTTGCATGTGTCTTTGCTTCCCAGGGAGACTGGGAGTCCTGGGGATGCCTGAAAACAGGGTGCACCTCCAGGAGAAGGGGCTTGAGAACAGTCATGGGTTCTCTGGGACGCCTGGGGCTGTCTTGGCTTCCATTGCAGGGACTTGTAGCCCCTCTAATGGGACTCGGCACCAGGGGGCCTCACTGCCGAGAGTGATGAGAACAGTTTTTAAAGAAGTGGACCTGGAGGTTATTTCTCCCAATTGAAAACTGAGCCAGGAATTCACTGAGAATGGGCCTGAGACCTCCTCATTCCTGTGTCTATGTCAGAGCTTCCCATGGAAAACCCATGCACTTAGCCCAAAGTCTGGGACATGTACAGTCACACACAGATACCCCAGCCACCAGAACACAGTCATGCAGACCCCTAGACATAGATAATCATGCATATAAACACATAAAATTCTACTCACAGTCCTGATCAGACCTAGTGGCCCCACACAGTCTCACCACACATACAAAATTGCGCGCGTGCACACACACACACACACACACACACCCCCTGGGACACGTGCACACACCTGCACTCCCACATGCCCACACTCTCATCACTCTTGAAATGAGCCTAGTGCTAAGCCTGAGGGCCTGGGGGGGCCTGTCCTTTGACAGGTTCCCCCTACCTTCCCTAACACTGGCCTGGCCAGATGGCAGAGGCTGCCAGACCCCAAGAGAGCTCTCCATCCTTCTAACCTAGCAGCTGACAGGCGGACTCACGGAGGCCTGGCTCTGCCAGAGGGGGTTAGGGGTATAAATAAAAAGGTAATGAGGCTCACCAACATCCCCCATCCCCCACCCTAGACACTGGTGCGGCCTGCCCCAGGGCCTCTCATTACTGGGCAAGGAGGAGCTCTTGAGCCAGGACATGCAGACCCAGAGACACACATATTCACACGGACACCCACACACAGATTCACGCAGAGACACCCATGCACACTCGAAATTCCACAGGACAGGGACACTGGCAGGCATCCCCCTCTAGCACCCATAGGCACAGGTGTTCCTCCCCAGGCATGAGCCACTCACCAAAGCCAGGGCTGACCTTGCAGGGAGCCTGGCCAGGCCCCTCACCCCTTCTCTGCTTCTCACTGTCTAATGAAAGCAAACAGAAAATGAATGATGAGGTTCAGGGAAATGGATCTGAGGGCCCCCACAGTCAAAACATCTGCCTGTCAGCCTTCTGTTTGACTTTTATTCATTCAGTCTTTGTTTTTCATTCATTCATTTGTTCATTCATTCAACCAATAAGTACATTAAACAAATCATTACATTCATTTCAACAATCTGGCTGCCCTCCTGGCATCCTGGGCTGGGGGTGCAGAGCTGGGGAAGGAGAAGAGGGGGTCTGAGCTCTGAGGGAGGAGGGGGAGGGAGCGGAGGGCATGTACCCTACCTCTTCCTCCATCTCTCAAAGTGAAAGAAAAAGTGGTACTTCTGCAGCTGGAGGGAAAAGAGCCAAATCCCAGGATAATAGCTAATACTTATATCCTCTTACTCTGTGCCAGGCACTGTTCTCTGTGCTTAACGTGAACTAACTCAGTTCATCCTCATAACAACTCTATGAAGCAACTACTATTATTAACTTCGCTTGGGGGCACAGGGAGGTTAAGTAACTTGCCCAAGACCAAACAGCTTGTCAGAGCCACCCCGCATGTTTAGAAAAAGGAGGGCAGGAATACAAAAGGAGCCCCTAGCCTGCCACCCATTCCCCTCCCCTTCCATACCTCAATTCCAAGGGGCTACGTGAGAGGCCTAGGATGCAGGCCTGTGGACTCCCCAACACTCAAGTCCCTGCTTGCTCCTGGCAAATAGCCACACTTAGAGCTTAAGGAGAAAGGACATGGGAAAGAGGCCACCCAGGCCTTGGCAGCTGGCCTAGGGCTGTTTGGGCAGGGAATTCTGGGGGCCTGAGTTGGGGTATGACCTAGAAGGGGGCTGGAGCTCCAGGTGGGCACTACTCTGTGGGCCTGTGGACCTTTAAGTTCTTTACCTTGTACAGACGAGGGTCAAAGTGGGGTCACCTAAAGTCGGGGGCCCAGGGCAGGGTCCTAGGTTGCCCAGGTCTGAGAGCATTAGAGCTAGTAAGTGGCAGATCAGGATGTGAGCCCAGGCACTCTGGCTAGAGCCAACTCTTAACCAGACTAGGGGGTGCTGAGGGGTTCAGGGGGCTAACAGAGGCAGAGGTTGCTGCATTTTACCCTACTTCCCAACTCCCAATTCTGCCTGTACCACATTCAGGCCATTCCCACCCATAGAAATGAATTCTCTGTCCCCAGCTTCATCTGGGTGCCTGTGGATCTCAAAGGATGACTTGATTCTCAATCTTCTCACCCTCTCCACCCCATTCCCACTGACATCTCCACCCTTGCTGTACCCTGAATTGGGGAGAAGTGGAGGCTCCTGGGATTGAAAGGGGACTGGCACTGTCAACACATCCGGGTCCCTGCCTCTGATTCCCTGTCCCTAGGACTCCTGCTCCACTTTTAGAGGCTTTTTCACACAATTACCCAGACTAGGAATTTTGCTCTCTGGTGCAAGCCAGGCCCTTGTTATGCAAATATAGGCAAATGAGATGCAAACAGAGCCGTCCCAGATTAACAGAGAAATTCCCAGCAGCTGGAGGAGTCACCAGAAAGTCAGCTCACTGGAGCTTCTGGGAACCCCCATCACCTGGATCTGTGGTCCTTCCCCGTCCTTGTCATCAGTTTTCTGCCCTGCTCAGGAGCTATCTACTCAGAGATATGGGAGGGTCTGGACAAGGGGGGACACCAAGGCCCAGGCCCTCCACCACCCTTCTAACTTGAGATCTCTGCCCTCCCCCACCCCATTTTAACAGATCCAGGCAGGGGTGGAGTTTAGATCCAGGGTGGAGGTGGTGAGTGGGGAGGGGAGAAAGGGAGAACTCTGTTTTGAAGAGGGAATTCTCTCTCACACATAGATACCACACACACACACACACACACACACACACACACACACACCACATACACATGCCCAGGCACAAGAATTGTGAGGGTGATAGTCTCCCCTGAGATGTTTACACACATACACTCATTCAGACACAAGCCTCACACACACACCACCAAGCAAAACTGGCTAAGCGCCCCCACCCCTTTTCCCCCCAGTACACCATCAATTAAGCCAGAGACATCAACAGGCTGCAGTGGGAGAGCTGGCTGAGTCCCCATTCCTGAGGCCTGGAGGGTAGATGATACTGCTGGTCCAGGGGATAACCCTGGGGAAGGAGGCTGTGATCTGTGGAAGAACCCTGGACGTGGGCAGTGTCCACTGGAACTCCTGGGGTGTTTGAGACTGGTGCCTATGCCCTCAGATGCTGTCTGGGGAGTCTGGCCCATTGGCTGGCCCAGCCAGCCCAGACTCAACTTCTAAAAATAAGAGTAGTGAATTTAAGCCCCTGGTTGGTTGTGCAGAAGCCTGTTGCCTTGGCAACCTCTTTGCAGAGGCCTGCCTTCCGGCTGCCCCGTTTGGCTGCTGGTCCCTGGACTGGCCCCTCTGCCAGCCCTCTGTCCTGTCCTCCTGGGGAGGCAGGAGCCGGTGTGGGGCTGGGGGTGGAGCAGCCTAGAGGACCCTGGGGGAATCCAGCTGAGAACAATGGCCTGAGTGTGAGACCTGTGTGGGGCTAACTTTGCTGGAGGCTGTCTGACTGTGGGTGTGTGACAGGGCCTGTGTCTGACAGCCTACATCAGGCTGTGTTTCTGTGTACAGCTCTGCCTGTGACTTGACTCTCAGAATCCTCGTGGATGACTGTGCTCACTCTCTGTGGATCGTAATTCATTTACAGGTCCATGTGTGTGACAGTGTCCTGACAGAAGACCTAGCTGTGGCTGTTCCATGCCTGCCCCTACCCCTGCCCCTTCTCCCTCTTCCTGGTGAGCTTTCCCTTAACCTTGCCCACCTCCCCTTCCCGGGGCTGTGTCCTAGGAGCAGAGGTACAGGGGTGCCCAGGGTGAACCGGAAGTTAGGTGTAGTGAATAGGACAAGGTCAGCTTCTTCCAGGGTCTGCAGCCAAATACCAAATAAGCCCCAAATCTGCCTCGCTGGGGGAAAACAGGAGGAAGGCACTCCTGTAACTGTGCAATTGAAATCTCTGAATTCATGCATGTGTATGCATACACTATAATCACTGTCAGAGGTGGAGCCTCCCCACCCCCTCCCAGCCTTCCCTCTCCAATTAATCACTAAGTCCTGTCAAATCTCCTCATAATCAGTGCTCCAGCTGGCTCCTCCTCTCCCTCCACCACCAGTGCCCAGCCCAGGCCAACCCCCAGAAGGTGCCACAGCATCCTAAGGACTCTGCTCCAGTTTCTAGGTTCCACACCTTGCCTCACCCTATCTCCCATTCCCCTATTCCCTCTCCATTCTGTGGATACTGTTACATCCCCTGCTTAGGACATTAATACTCAATTTTGTTCTCAGCACAAAACACCAGCTCCTTAGCCTGGTCTTCCAGTCTGCTCTGCTCACTGCCTGGGTTTGTTTACCTGTTGTCCCCTCACCTGGACACACAAGCTATTAAGAGTTTCCAGAAGAGGTCAGGATCTCTCTTGCCCCTGTGCCTTTACACATACTGTTTCCTAGCCTAGAACTGATTCTCCTTTGGGTAAAGCTTACTCATTCTGAGTCTCAGTACAATTATCACCTCTTCCAGGAAGCCTTCTCTGACTGTCCCCAGGCTGTGTTAGGAGCCTCTGTGTTCTCATGACATCCCAGAATGCCTCCCCCAACACACACACACATTGCATGTATTTCTAGTGTGTCACCCCCCAAAATTTGTAGAAGATTTAGAAAAGACAGAAAAGTAATAATTGAAACAAAAAAAGTCACCCATAATCCTTTCAGATTAACTGTTTATTTCCTTCCAGACTTTCTTTAAATGAATTATTAAATATTTTTCTTATAAGATTAAGAACCAACATATATGTATAGTTTTGTTTCCTGCTTTGTTTCACTTATCATTATATAATGAGCATTTCCCCAGGTTATTAAAAATTCTTTAAGGGAATTCCCTGGTGGTGCAGTGGCTTAAGGCTTCGGTGCTAGCGCTGTCAGCACTGTGGCCTGGGTTCAATTCCCAGCCAGGGAACTACCCACATACAAAAAAACCCCCCAAAAAACAATAAAACAACAACAACAAAAATATTCTTTAAGATCATGACTTCTAATGGTTGCATAACATTCTTAGATATGGACATATCCTGATTTATTTACATGTATGTTGGTGGTGATTTTCCACAATTATAAATAACGACAATAAGCAAACATCCTTGTGCACAGTTCTTTTTCAACATCTTTGGTTATTTCTCAGATTGAATTTCTAAAAGTATATTAACAGGACCAAGGGGTCAGTATGTTTTTAAAGCTCTTGACACCATGGCCCAGTGGCCTTCCGGAAAAGTTGTTTTAATTTACCCTTCCATCAATGGAGTCTGAGAGCGACCCAGATTTCAGTTCTCACCAACACTAGCACTGTTAAAAAACAAAAACAAAAAAAACTATTACTGTCAACAGGCAAAACCACATTGTATTGTTGTTTTAATTTGCATGCCTTTGATTACTGGTGGGGATAAACCTTTTGTATCTACGCTTTTGTGTCGTGCACAGATCACGCTGAGCTATAATTATATTTTTACATCCTGCTTCACTCTCAACAACCTCAGCTTTTGAGGGCAGAGCCTGTTTGGGTCCAATTCTCTGTATCAGGAGCAGGGACAGAGGACATGTTTCCTCCTAGAGTATAGCATGGATGGAATTGAAGATTCTGTATTTAGCCTGAGCTTGATCTTGAGCAGACCTGGAGTCAAGTTGAGCTCTGAGACTTGAACACTGGGCAAATCACTTCACATCTCTGGGCCTGAGTTTCCTTGTATGCTAAGTGGGTTTGAGTGAGAATTAAACACAGTGAAGAATGTGAAGAAGCTGGTGAAGGGCTGTGAGTAGTAACTATGGTTTGAGGTCTACTTGCATTCAGGGAGATGACTTGGCCCAGGTGGGAAGGAATGTGCAGGACTGGCCTCTTGGTTCAGAGGTGGGCAGGGCCTGGGCAAGACTGGGAAGGGCCATGGCAGCAGACAGGCGTGAGTTCAAATTCAACTGAGACAAGGGGGTTTGTGTCTTGTGTATGTCTGAGAGGGGAATTGCTGGCTCTGTTTACATCTACCAGGATTTGTGTGTTGTGGGCTCTTACCCATGCCATTGCCTGGTATGGTTTAATCACCATCAGTGGTGCTCACTGAACAGAGAGGGAGAGCACCTTTGCCCTGGTGGCACAGTATCTCTTCCTGAGATTGGTCGTCTGCCACAGGGAGCATCTTGGAGACAAACCCTGGCTGGGGGTGCCCTCACCCATTCTGGCCCAAGACATGTTCCAAGACAGACACGCACAATTTCTCTGCACATTACCAGCCTAATGATATTGTCATTGGAGTCTGGAAATGAGGAGAAATCGGTTTTTTCTTGGTAATTAACGTGACTGATGGGCCTTATATGGAGTGGCAGCCCCCCTGCAAGTGAGAACCAAGCTCCCAGGAAAGTCAACCAGGTCATCCTCCCGCTTTGTGTTCCTCGTGGGGCCTCTGCTTGGTCTCCCTGAGGTAGGCCAAGCCCCGCCCACCCCCATTCCCATTGGCCACTCCTTTAGGGATGACTTCAGGGGCTGAGCCCTGATGGTCAGGAGGTTCCTCCTTGAATCTGCCCATACTCCTTCACGTGGTGGTTCAATTTGCTATGGCATTGCCCTCATGAAAGCTGCCTTTACTTTTGGGGGTATCCTTAGTTTAGCAGGGGCTTTATCTCATTTGTTAAAAGCGGAGGTGAAAACACCCAGGTAAGAGTGGGCTGAAGTGAGGTACTCCAAGCTTCTTGAAAGTGTTCCAGAAAAAACCGTGGAGGGATGGGGGCAGGGCTTGGCGCTGATGGGCAGACAGCTGAAAGCGGACCCCACTTTCCTTTCTAAGTGAAGCATCCACCAGATTCATGAATATTGGTCCCTGCCTCAGTTTCCCCACCATCCTCAGGGGAAAATGTTTTTATCCCATCCCTTTGTCTTCTCTATTCATTCACTTTCAGTGCTGCATGAGAGAGATGTGGACTAAATCAGCTCCAGGCCCAGCCCATGGGCAGCTCCATGATGGGAACAGACACGGATAGCAACAGCTCCAATAGCAGTGAGCAGGCCTCCAGAAGACGGTTCAGTGGGAGCCCTGAGGAGAGAAGAGTTGGTGCTTCCTGAAGCAATCTGGGAGGTGGAGGAGGCAGTCTGGAAGGATGCATTTGGGAATAAGGAAGGGCTGTTGGAAGAGCAATCTAAGTAGAGGAGACAGCATGGTCAAAGGCTGGGAGGTGAGCTCGAGTGTGGCACGATCAGGAAATGGGATCTAGTTCCTGGGGCACAGCGTGGACGTGCAGATGGGGAGAGAGGGAAGACTGGGAGGTCTGCAGGGGCCAGGCAGCAAAAGGCAGTGTATGCTGAGGTAGGGAGTCAGTTTGAACTTTATCCTGCATGCTTGCTTTGGCAGCACATATACTAAAATTGAACTTTATCCTGAGAGCACTGGGGATGCACTGAGGGTTTATGCAAAGGAGGAATGTGGTTGGGTTTGTTCCTTAGGGTGATTACTTGGGGAAAATATGGACAGCGGGTTGGGGCAGGACTGGCAGCTACTGCTATGGTCTCTGTCATCCTGAACAAGGCAGTGTGTTCCACAGATGTTAAGATGGGAGACCAGATGGTACCTCATGGCAGTCGTAGGTGGGAAGGTCAGGAGCCCAAATGAGTTTCGGCATAGTCCCCTCCTTCTACCCTGAGCACCCAGTACTCCTAAGGCCTCTAGAAGTTTAAATTCCCTAGAATGGCATTGCCAGCTGGCCCTACCTACCTCTGCTGCTTCAGCTCCCTCCACCATCCTGTGTTCTGGCCCAATGGGTTTCTCCATTAGTTGTGAACTCATATGACCCATTCCAGCATCCACACCTTTGTTCACATTCATTACTGTACCCTCATGTCTTTCTTCCCCCTGTCTCCCCAAATCTTCCCCACCTCCTCAGTGAAGCCAATCCTGTCTGCCTTAGCTCCCCTCTGTCCCCTCAACCCACCTTTCCTCCCTTTCCTCTGTATCCTTCACTTAGCAATGACCTGGGCAGACCATGTCATCAGTGTAAGCAGTTGCTTAAAGATCCTTAAAGGAGAACTACAGGCTTTGGCCCAGGTCAGGGCAGAAGCCAGCTTGCATCCTCCAGGGGCTCTGATAAGGCCAGGCTGTCTGCAGCTATCTTGCCTTGGCCAAAGAAGCTGTCATTATTGCTCCAAATTAGGTACCAATTTGCCCGTGTAATTGTTTGCTAATTGGCATGAAATCCTAATGTAATTAGTTGGGCCCCTTATTGGGAGCCTGGGGAGCCAGAGGTGGTAGGGGGCCACTGGAGCGGGCAGGGTCTTAGGAGGCTGGAGAAGTGTGTCTGAGAAGAGGCTCTGAGCTATCATCAGGGCTGAAACAAAGAATGATAGAAATGGTAGACTCTACTTTGGAGAGGCCAAATCTTGCTGCTTATCTTACAGATGGGGAAACTGAGGACAGGTAGGGGGAGGAACCTCCTGGGAGCTGGTGGCAAAGCTGGGCCAGATATCCAGGTCACTTGTGTACAGTGATCACAGGTGTGATCTGGCTGGCATGGCCTATGGCTATCTGGCCTCTGTTTCCAAATAAAGGGACTTCTTTGGGGGGAGGCAAAGAAAGTGGGGGAGGCTGTGGGTACCAGTCCACCCTTTAGTAGGAAGTGCAGTGGGTAGAGGGCCTAGGAAGGACGTCAAATGGTTAAATTTGGAGGTGCAGTGGGGGCAGATAGAGGCTCTGAGCCTCTCCTTGGGGAATGACTTGGGTGTTGAGAGGGAGAACAGGAGGGCAACAAAGCCCAGCTTTTCTTCTTCCTCATCTATAGGCAGATACCTCCAAGCCCCATCCCAGGCTTTTTGCTTCTCTGTCTCTCTGGAAAGGGGCTGGCAAAGGTGCTGGAGCCAGCTCATACCAGCTGGTGAGAGCCGAGTGTTCAGTGTTAGGAATTTTGCCAGCCAGTTGACTTCACCTTGGTACTTGAAATTGGCCATCATGGGAGGATTTACACTCTGGATGGTGGCAAATGCTACAAATTCACGGCTACTCCTCCCCACTCCCTACCAGAGCCAGTTGTCAAACGTCCCCAGTACACACTGAAGCCATCTGAACTGTAATGAAAGACCCCCAGAGATTCTGATCAGATTAGGGCTGGAAGGTCCTGCTTAGATGTTGTCCTTCCATATCCCAACACAAGGGGGAAACTGAGGCTCAGAGCCACCTAGGAAGTCTGTGGCCCTCCAGACTCTCAGCCCAGGGTTCCACATGCCCCAGGACTGATAACAGCAGAGTTACTTGAAGAGTCAGCCTTGAGCTAGAAGAAGGAAACACTAAGAGAGGACAGGTTGCCTCTGACGACGAGGGTGGGGGCAGAGGGAGCCCAGGCAACCATAGGAGGTCGTATAGAAAGGGGCCTCTGTCTAGCCTGTTTCCCTGTCTCTCTCCCAGGTATCAGTGTAGTTTGGTAAGTAAGGAGAGGTGTGGGCCCAGGCAGGATTGGGAGGAGGGGTAGTTAGCACCAGAACTGGTCTGGGGATGCCATTTTGGTCACATGGCCCCTATCCCCCACTCTCCCTCCTACTGTGCCAGTTCCCAGGGTTCCATTCTCTCTAATCCCTATCTTTACTCAGATCTCTCCTGTTTTCTGGTCACCATCCCTGGATGTCCTGAAGGCACCTCAATGCAGCATGTTCAAAATAGAAATCATTGACTTCCCACAAGTCTTTCCCCATCTGAGTAAATGGCACACTCCCCCTCAGGGCCTTTGCACTTGCAATTTCCCCTATTTGGACAGCTCTTCCTCCAAATTTCTCTCACCCCCTTCACGTCTCCGCTCAGATGTCACCTTCTCAGAAACATTTTCCCTGATCACTTTACCTAAAAATAGCCCCCTATTCTCTACTCTCACTCCTGCCCCCTTACCCAACACTGTTTCCTCCTTTGTACTGATTAACACTGACATCTCATATATTTATGCACTCGTGTGTGACTCCCCTCCCCACTAGAAGGTAAACTCCACATAAGCACAGCAGTTATGTGGTCAGGTTCTAGAAGCTCCTTGGGGTCCCACATTGTCCTATTTTACTCATTGAGTTCCAGACACTTTTAGTAAGCTCTCAGTAAGTATTTGCTGAATGAATGAATGAATGAGCCTCTAACACAGGGGTTCTCAAACTGTGGGTCGTGACCCCTTTGGGGGTCGAACGACCCTCTCACAGGGGTCGCCTAAGACCATCGGAAAACACATATCAGATACTTACATGACGATTCATAACAGTAGCAAAATGACAGTTATGAAGAAGCAACGAAAGTAATTTTATGGGGGTCCCCACACCATGAGGAACCGTATTAAAGCGTCGCGGCATTAGGAAGGCTGAGAACCACTGTTCTAACCAGTCCCCTTCTCCAATCCTGACTTTCAGAATAAAACCTACCTCTGGTTTAGCTCACAAGGCTCTCGTTAACGTATTTCCATCCTAA
Source organism: Lyroderma lyra (assembly GCA_004026885.1). NCBI lineage: Eukaryota > Metazoa > Chordata > Mammalia > Chiroptera > Megadermatidae > Lyroderma > Lyroderma lyra. The sequence continues at coordinate 59,375 of PVJL010001109.1, read as the reverse complement.
CCTCTGCCTTCACACGTCCTCCCCCAAACATCACGAGCATGAGCACGTGTACATACATGCATACGTGTGCGCACAGGCACAGGGTCATGCACAGAGCCTGGATATGTTATTTCTGCCTCTGTGTGGTGCTCCCTCAGCCCCCCGGGTGGTCCTCTGCATTCTCTGGTTCATTTATTTCTTTCCCTCATGAAGTCAGTAAGTGTTTTTGGATGCCAGGCCCCTTGCAAAGCCTTGTTGGGAGGCATCAGCCCCTTTCCCTTCTCAAAATGCTCCCACTCTGGCAGGGAAAGATGACCTGAAATCATCATTTAATCCTCAGTCCCTCTTTTATTGTCCTTTGGGCACCCTGACATCCCTCTGCCCAGCTAGGCCCCCGGGGCCCCCACAAGGAGGCAGCTTCTGGCTCTTGCCTGTCTATGGCTGAGAGATGGCACATTATAGGAATGGCTGGGAACAACTGGATTTGGGGTCTTATCCCTCCCACCCACTCACTACTCAGGAGCTTCTGGGAGATAGGGTACAAGAGTGAAACTCCTGCAGGTCCCCATGGCCTAGCCTGGGGCCTGACAGTGTAGAAGGGACAGGGAGTGACTCAGCCTGCCCCTTTTTCACTGACTTCCAAGCCTCAGCCAAGTTCACCTCAAAGGCTCCAAAACATAGGGAGGGGTGAGGCTGTTTAAGTGAGTGTGAGCTGTACACACAAATTTGCCTGTGTCTCTGGATTAGTGTGTGTGTGCTCTTTTGTGTGCATTCCTAGGTGTATATCAGTGGGTCCGCTCCCTGGGCTTGGTGTCAGGGGCCTGTTCCACACTCCGTGTGTGTTACGTGTGCTTGGAGACATGCTGAGGTGTGTCTGAGTATATGCTTAGTAGGAGACGGCATCTCCTCGGGACCGTTGGTCCTGCCTGCACTCTAGCTGAGTCTCCCGTGCAGCCACAGGACCATGATCATGTAATAGCACAGCTGTGCCGGCCCACACTGTCCAGGCCAGATGAACTGCCCCCACACCCTCGGAAGGGTGAGAATGTGAAGCAGCGCCCCTCTCTGGCTAAAGGTCCATCCTCTCTGGCCACTGCCTCCTAGCCATTGCCTGAGAGCCCTGTGAGTGCCCGTGGGTTGGGAGCCCAGCCATTTGGGGAGGGGGTGGGGTGTGCCCAGGGTTGGCAGCAGCCCCAGTTTCATGTCAGGAGAGGCCATTTACTCAGCCCCCTGCAGGCGTCCAGAGACAACCAGCTGCAGCTGTGTTGACACACAGCGTGGAGGCAGCCGTGGGGGGTGCCAGCCTGTTTTGTCTGCCCGTACCCCACGCTCCTGTGTGCTGTGCCCCTACTGCACGCTCACGCATGCCCATTCTGGCAGTGCACGCTCACACAGACACACCAACACCTGCAGGCGCAAACACTTGCAGAGACACACAATGACAGACATTCAAGCACACAAACACACGGACACATTTATAGATCCACACGGGGGCTGGGACCCGGTCCCACATAGACAGACATACTTGTGCAGACTCATTCCTGCAAATACAGGCCCACACAGATTCACAAATGCAAACGCCTGTCCTCATGTGCGCACAGACACACGCTCACACCCCCGTGCTTATTCACTCAGTGACATGGTCAGCGAGCACCCAAATGTACTGACACACTTGCAGACACACATAGGGCCTGGAACACAACACACAAAGACAGGACACGCTCCTACAGACTCATCCTAAAAATACACACTCGCAGATGTGAACGCTTGCCCACAAGCGTGCAGACACGCCCACACTCTCTTGTGGACGTTCACACAGTGACAGAGACCCCGAATACTCGGCTCACTGACACCCTCACTGATGGCCCACGCAAGGGCCTCACAGACGCACATCGCAAAACACAGTCACCCAAACACTCACCACATGCAGGCGTGCGTTAGCTGACACACCAACGCTGTGATCAACGCAGATGCACTTGGGTCACAGCTGCCTTTGAAATTCAAATTCCTGCTCTCTTCCGTGGCAGCCCTGAGGCCCAGCACCTCCCTTACCCCCACGCCCACCCCAACACTGCGGGCTGGGGGGACTCATTATAGCTACCTGCCTGGAGCAGAAATTAAAATTCATTTCAGGAGAGATCTGGGCAGGATGCAGGGTGTCTGGCGGTCTCAGTGTCAGGGCCCTTTGTGAGATGGGAGGGTGCGGGGCACTGTAGGAGAAGGAGCCCCTGCCTCCTGCTATGTGACCTTGACCCTTACCCAGCAGTCTCTGGGTTCCCACCGGAAGGCCCCTCCCCTCCAAGATAGGCACAGAGCTGGCAAACTGGTTGGGAGTGGAGATGATGGTTAAGATCTCAGCCTGGGGAAGGGGTGAGGGGCTGCCTGAAAAACACACCCCAAAGACGAGAATCACAATCTCACATGTACTGGTCTGCAGACACACACAATGCACTAATCTACATCCCTCATCTAAGCATATACATTTATATAAAATACCCAAGCACACAACTGCCTACAGACACATACCAAAAAGTATCACACACACACATCCCAAACTTGAAGGCCTGCCAACACCCCCAAGCACACACCACAGGCTGGCACAGATACGTACCAAACACTGACACACAGAGATACAGTCACATACAGGCCTGCAAATGCCAAACACCCTGACTCACACCCTACATAAAGGCACAGACACACACAGGCCTGAAAACACTTTCTCCTGCACACACACACACACACACACAGATGCATACGCGCGCGCACACACACACACACACACCCCACACACAGTCTCAAACACACACTGAATACAAAAAAACCCACCACATACTCTGGTTGTACACAAAACTCCAACAATAGGCAAACACTGCTCTGTCAACATACCCCACACTCACCAAGACACTGAGTGGGTGCACAAACCCCAGTGTCACACACATATGTATTCTACACCATACATATACACACCCAGAAAAATAGATGCATGAAAATGGCACACACCCTGCACACAAAGACATGCAGTCAGAGCAGAGATTCCCCAGAGCCAGGCCCAGGCTTCTGACGTACAAGGCCTAGGCAGACACACACACAATCTGCACGCAGGCATACCACACACACACATACACAGACTCTCCCCCCCACGCATTGACGCACACAACCACCCACACCTGTACCCAAGCTCAGCCCCACTCACTCCCACTCTGACGTGCAGAACACTGGCTCAGCAATGCACCCCAGGACCTCTCCCTCCCAACTACCACATTCAGGAGCCTTCTCTTCCCACCCCCTGCCCCATCCACAGGCCTTGTCCCCAGGCACGCAACTGCCAGAAGTTAGAGTTGTGCCAGGGTTGGCAGGGAGATGGAGGCCAGCCCCTTCACCCAGCGTGATTGCTTTACTGCCAGCATGAGGTAGAGTGTGTTCAGGCAAGAGGGATGACCTCCTGGGGTGTGTCAGCAGGCAGTGGTGTTAGCGAGAGTGTGGTTGTGCCTTTCAGGGAGGTGTGTAGGTGTCAGTGGTCCTGGTGTGAGATTCTCCCCGTCACCCTCAGCAACTCTGGTTGTCTCCCCCACATCTGGCGTCCAGCCCCAGCCTCTCCCTGCAGGTACCAGGTCCTGGGAGTCAGATCCCCTCAACCTTCTCACCCTGAGGGAGCTGTCCTCTCTGGAAGATCAGCTCTAATCCTGAAATAAATTGTTTTCCTTGGTTGGAGCTGGGTCTGTCCTCTGGGGGTGGCAAGGAGGACAAAGAGGAGGCAGGACTAAGGCAGGGCCTCAGGAATGAGAGGAGGCAGGGCTCTTCCTTTGCCTCTTTCTAAGCAGTTCGCTCATCTGTGAAATGGGGGTGACCAGACCAGGGTAAGTGGTTGTTCCAAGGGCTGCAACAGTAAGTTTAAAGCAGCTGGCATAGTGTCAGGCCCGTAGAGAGGCTCAAGAGGATGAGCTGGTCCCTCTAGACCTCTAGGTCACCCCCATCCGTGCCTGCTATGCTCATTGTGTCCTGCTTGGTACAAGACCAGTCCAGCAGGGTCCAGGTGGCCCAGAGCCCACGGGAGAGAACCTGGGACATCCTAGATGGTAGGATTGGTCCACCACTGCTAGGGTGCCCCAGGTCTCTCTGAGGACATGGTCTGCCACTGCTAGGGTGCCCCAGGCCCTCCGAGGAAATCCCCCTCCTCTGGGCAGGAAGCTGGGAGCAACTTCTCAGGCAGCACCTGCATATCCACCAGCTGGGGTGTGGATACAGGGTACGGTGCTATCATTTCTGGGTGCCAAGAGTGGTGGCCAGGGCTCCTTGCCCTTAAGGCCTGCAGCAGGAGAATGTAGGGTTAGACCTCAGGGAGAATTTACCAAAGGGAGTGTCTGGGCTGCCCCCTGTCAACCTGGAGGGGTTGTGTCTGACCTTAGCCTAAATCAGGAGGTGACAGGACTAACAGAGAAGCCAGACAGGTCCTTACGGGACCAGAAAAATGGAGGGTGGTGTCCAGGGGTTGTGTATGTGTGGTTATTTGTACACCTGTGTATCCCAGTCAAGCGTACATTTCTGTGGGCCAGCAACTGTGTGTGTGGATTTGGGTTTGTCTGTGCATGTATCTGTATAAGTGCGTGTGTGTGCTTATACAGACAAGGAAGGCAGGAAAGGGAGAGAGGCTTCCAGGTAAGTGAGGAGGTGCTATGGAGAAGTGGGTCCAGATTCAGTTTCTGTGCAGGGATCACACGTGCATACTGTCCAGGCCCACTGCTACCTTCACTGCAGTGATCTCAGCAGATAACTTCAGCTGGTATGCCTCTCTCCCTGGGAGGAGAGAGGGGGTGCTGAGAAGGGCTCAGGGACTCACTGTGAGTCATCCCCAGGTCCCCAGATCCCGGACAGCCCACAGCCCTAAGTATGAAAGGGGCTCACATTAATGCAGGTGACACCTCCTTGGGTCTGGCACTGTGTGAGGTACTGCATCTTTATCATCTCACGTGACTCAGCTCTGCTACGTTAGGGTCATTATTTCCACTTTACGGAAGAGTAAACCAAGGCTTGGAGAGCATAAGTGACCTGTCCAAGGTCACAAACCAGTGAGGGACAGAGGCAGAAGTCCAGATCTGTGTGATCACAAGGACTGAACTCTTTCTGCTTCATTGTATGGGAAATTGAATACTGCATTTTTCAGACAAACATCAACCAGGGATCCCAGATTGGAAGGCAGTTTTTGCTTGCCCTTTCACCATTCATTCACTCAACAAATATTTATTGAGTACCTGCCACATACCTAACCAGGTATGTGCTTCATGCCAGGGGTCCGACTGGCATTGGTGGACAAGGTCCCTGTCTTTACAGAACTCATAGTCCAGTGGGAAAAACAGATGAAATGTGTGCAAAACATGGTATCACCATGTTTTCAGAGGAATGAGTGTAGGAAGGAAATACAAGACCATGGAATGGAGTGACTGGGGGCATGGGGTGTGAGAAGGGCTGCTTTAGAAGTGTAATTGGGGAGGACTCCTAGAGGAAGTGATGTTGGAACTGACTTTTCTGATGAGAAGGAGTCAGCCATGGGAAGTGCTGCGGGGAGAAGAGTTTGGAGTTTTCCAAGGAAAGCAAGGATCTGTGTTACTCTCAAACAGAATGTGGGGTGGGGTGGGGGTGGTAGAGGAGCTAGCTCTGGAGAGGCTGGTAAGGGTAGTGGGAAGCCACTGGGGTGCCTAAGAAGATATATATGCTATAGATGCTTTAAAAATGGCTTAGTGGGCTCCAGTAGGGTGGATTGGGGTGTGAGGAAGTAGAAGCCCAGAGATTAAATAAGGGAGACTTCAGGTACCAGATGATGGCGGCTTGGACTTTGGTGTTCGCAGTGGGGATGCGAAGGTCCCAGTGCCTAGAACATAGTAAATACTCAATAAATACTTTTGAATGCCTGAGTGAAGGCACCTTCTTGGTGTCAGGCTCTTGTGTACACCCTCTAGTCTAAGACATGTGTGTGAAGATCACCCAGGACCCTAAAGGTCTTCTCCACTCTCTGCCCTAGGGGTTGGGGGCCCCGGAATGCTGGCCCTGCCCACGGGGCTGCACACAAACCAGGCACTGACCTTCTGGGGAGATTTGGCTTGGAAGCAAGCCATCCTCCTTTCTTCCCCTAATCTACAACACCGAGGAGATGACAAATACCCAGGCTGGGTTGCCCCAGGATCCTAACCCATTTGGCATCTGCAGTAGAAATGATGGAAGCTAGATATGCAGGACTTCCCACAGACAGAGAGGGCCAGTCCACCTTTTCCAGAACACTCCACCAGCATCCTTGACATCCAGAGCAGTGAGGGTTTGTCATCTGATCTCGGGGGCAGATCCTGGTAGAAGACTATCACATGGATTTGGGTGTCTTTGGGGACATGTTAAGAACTCCTGAGAAGTGCCTGGAGTAGGGGTGGGGGTTTGGAAGGAGACCTCTGTACCCAGAGCTCTGAGTGGCTATGGGTGCCTGGCTGAGTGGCAATAGAGGGTAGGGACTGAGGGAGGGGTGTTCCCAGGTCCCACTGGCTAGAAGGAAACCTGCCCAGGCTCTAGGCCAAATAAATCATTGGGAAGGGAAGAAGAACCTTATCTCATCTGTTTAAAGGGCAATGGAGCACAGCAGTGGCTGGTCCAGTGGGAAGCAGGGCTGAGATCAGGTGGGTAAGGCCGGGTTGTTCCCCTCCTCCATCCACTATCGTCCTCTCAGCTGCCCCATTGAGACCTGTGCTGCCTCCAGGCTGGGCCACTGGTGGTTGTTACTGCTAATAAAACTCTGAATTAATTGGTAATAAAATAATAATTTTAAAAGGCTCCTTTCAGAGTCATAGTTCTTGCTAATCCGTATCTTTTCTCTTACTGGAGCCATCACTCACACCCAGGTGAGACGATTTATACCATTTCACAGATCAGGAAACAAAGGCTCAGAAAGCTGAAGGGACTTTCTCAAAGTCACCTAAAATGTCAAGGTAAGAGCAGGGTAGAGAGCCTGACTTTTAGTTGCCCTTGTGGGATTGGTTCCTTCCATCCCATAAGAGGTTCCAGAGGGAGTGCCAACAGGGCAAAAGGAGTCATTGTCCTTTGCCCAGTTTGTGGGGGAAGGAGCAGGCGGGGGATGTCCCCACATTCTGCCCAAGCCCTCTGTGCTCAAGCTCTGACTAGTGGCCCTTTCCCTTGCCCAGTCTCTGCTCCAGGCTCCCTGGAGGCCCCTCCTGGGGCTAAGACTTGCTCTTCTCACCCCCCACCTGGGCTGTCTGAGAAGTAATTTCTCTTCAACCAGCTGGATTTGAATATGGAAATGATTTGTAATTACTCCGAGTCCTCCCGGGCAGCATTGTCACCAGAGTGAGTCTGGAAGGACAGGAGCTCCTGGGAAAGGAGGTGGGGAAGCCCTGACACAGGGAGGTCCTCAGGGAGAGCCTTCCAGAGGTTTGCCCTAATCTAGCCTGCTTCTGCACAACCCCTGGGAAGCCCCACTTTCTCCACCCAGTTCCCACAACCCTCCTGTCTTGCTGATCTCCTCACCCTGCCCCCGTGAGCTCCCACTATGGGCTACCATCTCTGTCAGTTCTTCACTCTGTCTGACCACCTGTTTTTCCTAGGGTATACATTTTGTGGCTGAAAGAATGGGATCAAGAAGTCAGAGGGCTACCAAGGGACAAAGAAACAGACAAAACGCTGCTGTCTTTCCGGAGCCAGCCCCTCCCATCACCCCACACCCAGCTGGATCCTGAGGGGAAGAAGAGGGCCTTAGGGATCCAGCTGCATCACATCTGCAATAGAGCTGCCTGAGTTTCTCCAGGATCTGGATTTCTAGTATGTTAATGTCATGAATATTCATAAAGAGGGAGGCAGCTCCCTGAAGGAGAGGAAGGAGCTGGAGCTCTGGAGGACAGGGTCCTAGGGGCTTCTGAGGGCCTGTCCTCACATCCTTGTAGGTACCCCATGTCTCCATCATTCTTTACCCCTTTGCCCACCTCCTTAAGGTCTCAATCCCAGTAACCTCATTGCCCCTCACAATGCCCAAGTAAGGAGGCAGGGATCTTCCACTGCCCTTGGGCTCTCAACGTATCATGCAGATGGCAGGGCTGCCTGACTTGGCTTTCATGGTAGAGGCTGAACCTTCAAACTCAGAGATGCAGGAGGATGTGTTTGAAGGTTCCCAGAAGAACCCAGGAGCCCTGCCTGCCAGTGGTAGGCCCAAGGCACAGGCCCTCTGGCCTCTTGGGTTTTCACTGTGGAAGGAAAGGTGCCAGCCTTTCCTCCTTGCCTGATACGGCCTCATAAATTCCCTTAAGGTGACGGGTGAGATTCCTTCATCGCCCCTTATTACCTCCTTTCATTAAAGTCGATAATCTCTCACAATCACTCACAACAAATGTCACTGAGGCTGCTGGAGAGGGGAGGGACAGAGGGAGGGAACAAGGGGCTTTTCTTTGCCCTTCCTGGTACTGTCCTGGTGGGGAGATGGAGTCTTCTTATCCTGCCCCAGTCTCCAAGGAAACAGAATTCAAGGGGCTTCAGTGGGGAGGTGGGGTTGGAGTTGGGTGAACTGGGGAAGTTCCTTCCTCCCCAGATTTGGCCCTTTCCTGAGCAGAGAACCTTCAAAAAGTAGGTTCCTGAAACCATCCCACTCTCTCTGCAAAGCTGCCTCCCCTGCTGGCTCCTCCTCTAATCAGAGCCATCTGATTAACCTACTTGTCTTTGGCCGAAGTGGTGTGTCCCTGGTCTGCCCATCTTCCTGGTGGCAACATGCCCAGGCCACAAACTGCCTGACCAGGGCCCTGAGCCATGGGCATCTCCCTAGGTATCACCTTAACCATGTGGGCTCTGGCCCAACCCAACTGTCCCTGGGCATAATGCCAGGATGGGGAGGTGGGTGGGTCTGTACATTTCTACTGCTTCTACACAAACAGATGCAACATGGGGGCGCCCCTGGCACAGGGAAAGGCACTTGTGGGAATAGACAGGGACTCTGGAAAACATGTAACACACTGTACACGTGTAGCATCCCCGTGCCTAGGGACATGCAACACTGCAGAGTTTACACCAGAGTATGCACCAAACATACCACAATGCAGTGTACATATGTGGCTCCTACATACAAGTGACCCACAGTACTCAGTACATATGTGGCACTTGTAAGCTTGCACACAAACAGCATCCCCTACCCACACGAACCAGCAACATGCGTTCAGGACCTGAGCACATGTTAACAGACTATGCATGTGTGTAGCAGTTGCGTGCACAGAGCCAGACAGCAGTGCACACAGAGGGCACCTGTATGCATAAGCATATGCAAAGTTCAGCACACATAAGGGGCACCTGCATGCACAGAGATATGCAAATTGTAATGCACATGGGGGAACAGGGCGGGGGGGGGGGCGGCAAATGCTTCTGTCTCCAGGGCCCGTAAGACCCTGGCCACTCGAGATAGCCTCGGGCCTAGGGTATCACTGGAGGGGCGTCGCAGATCTTATTCTGCGGTTCAGGAAGCCGCGGGCGGGCGGGGGCTTACCCGGGGCTTCTCCCGCGCCGGCGCCTGGGGCCCAGGGCCGGGAGGGGAGGGTGCGCTTGGCTCGGCTGGCGCAGCTCCCCCTTTAACAGGAGGCGGCGCGCGGCGCCCCCGCCCTCCGCCCCTTCTCCCGCGGCTCCTCGCGCCCGGCTCGGCGCGCGCCCCCTCCCGGGCCCGGCCCGCGCAGGCGCCACGTCCCGCCTCGGCCGTCACTCGGCCCGGCGCGCGCTGCGGGCAGCGGCCGGAGCGGCCGCAGGAACCCGGTTCGGTGGCGGCGGCGGCGGCGGCGGCGGCGGCGGCGGTGGTAGCGGCGGCGGCGCTTGGAGAACGAGGAGGATGCGGCGCCGGTTTTTAGAGCCCGGGGCTGCGGCCGCCGCCCGCGAATAGGAGGCGGTGCACGACGAGGGCGGTGATCCGGGAGGGGGAGCAAGGAGCGGGGGTGGGGGGGCGGCGCAGCGAGGAGGCGGCGGCAGGAGCCCGCGCCCGGCCCGGCGCCCGCCAGCCCCGCGTTGCTTCGAGGCGCCTTTTCTGCACCCGCCGCTCCGTGGAGCGGGAGCCTCGGCCCTCCGCACGGTTGCCGCGAGCTGCTCCGCGCCCGGCCAGGCCCCCGCCTTAGGGATGGCAAACTTGCGCCCCGTGGTTGCCTCCGCCAGCGCCGGCCCCCGCTCCTGCTGCTGACGGCGCCCAGGTGAGTGCTCGGCCCCAGACCCTGATCCGGCCCCGCACCGAGCTCTCCCTGTGCGGTTCTGAGTTTCCGCACCAGTCAGAACTCGGGGCGCTCCCCTGGCCACCTCTGCTGAATTCTCCCCCGCCGGAACTGACTTCGTTCGGCATCTACCCACTCCCATCTCTTTGGGAACTTACAAGCCTGGGGCCGCGTCTCCCTTTATCTCTGGTGTGTTCCTTTTCCGCCTCCTCCCCCTTACCCATCTCTGCTAAAGGGCCCCCAACCCCCTCCCAATCCCGACCCAGACCTTACCTCCATCGCTGTCGCGAGTCTCTTCCTATCGCAGTTTGGATCGGGGCAGTGCGCCCCCCACCTTCATTAGAGCCCCTTTCTTCAACCTGCAGCTCTGCTGTGTCGCTTCCTTTTATCACTCCTTCTCGTCTGGATGCGACCCTTCACCTCCCTTCCACTTCATCTCTGCCCGGAATCCTTCCTGTCCCCATCCATGTCTGCCCATAGTTGCTGCCTTTCCCTAACCATTCTCCCCTTCTTATTTTCTGTCCCGATACCCCCCTCCCCCACATCTGTCCGGAGTCCCGCTATCCCTCGCCAATCACTGCTGCAAGTCCCCTCCCCCTCAGCGTGGACTCAGGGCCGTGTTCCTTCTGTCTGCTGGGAGACCCCTCCTCTCCAGCCAGGATCTCGATTGGCCCCGCATCTCAGTGTCCATCTTTGGCCAGAGTCTATCATCCAACCCCCATCCCACTTCTCCCACCCTCAGGGCATAGAGCCAGGCACCAAACGCACCCTCCCGTAGCCCCGGGGGCTGGCACGATGGGCGGGGAGGGGGTTGTAGGCTGTGAAGTTGGCGGCCACTCCCGCAGTCGGCTCGGTCCAAGGGAAGTCCTCCGCGCCGCGGCGGGTGCAGAGCCGAGCCGGTGAAGGGTCTGTTGTCGGCGGGGGGAGGGGCTCCCAAGTCGTGAGATACTGCCCGCCTGCCCGCCTTGCCAGCTGCCGGCTGGACCCCTGGGCGTCCTCTGGCGCCCCCTGCCCTCCGCCCTGTATCCAACGCCCCCTTTCCTCCCATGGGCCACCCCGGGTTTCCGCAGCCCGAGCAGCAGCCGTAGCTGCGGGACTAGCGCTGGGAAGTCCCTGGGGAGAGGAGGTTGGTGGGTGAGGCCGGGTGCCCCACGTGCTAGCCCTGACTGAATAGCCTTGGTGGTCAGCCCATATACTCTGGGGATGGAGGTGCGGGTGGGATGGGGTAGAGGGAAGGGCTCATCCTAGCAGCAGTTCAGGAACCCTTTGAGCCATTCGGCACAGATCAGCAGGCATGGCCCCTGGATTTGAAATGGTCTGATTGGTCTTGCTTGGGCAGGTATCCCCTAGGGAGCCTCCCTCTACCCCAGGACAGTCCCCACTAGGTGGCGGTGAGGGTGGAGGTGGGCTTGGTCTGGATTGAGTATGGAGTAGGCGGTGGGGAGTCCATCTGGCCCTAGGACACAGCAGGCACCTGGAGGATGGTGGGGGTCAGTGTGAACTCTGTACTGGGTCCTGGTGGTGGTGTGAGGGCAAGTCTCCCCTGGACCAAGATTGACAGACATATTTTCCCCTCTTCTTCCCTTGTCTGCCTGTTCTTCTTTTCCTTCCCTCCCCCATCACTCCTTAGAAAGGAACAGGTCTGGCTGGGTGTGTGTGTACGTGTGTGTGGTAGGCATTTCTCTAACCCAAAGTGAGGTCCCGGCTGATCTCTGCCTTCTTCTCTCCCTTCCTCCCCCAGGTAATGGAGCTAAGTAGTTAGGAATGCAGCTTTTTGATTAGATGACCTGGGTTCAAAAGCTGTGTGATCTGGGCAAGCTACAGAGCCTTTCTGAGCCTCAGTTGGCCCTCTATAAAATGGGTCAATGATAACTGCCTCATATAGTTGCTGGGAGAATGAAATGAGATTGTTTGTATGTAGTGTCTGGCACCTAATAATGCTCAACATGATAGCAGTGTTGGGCTTTTCTTCTTTAAGGCCAAGGTTAGGTCCTTATCCACTCTACTCCTAATCCCAGAGAAATGCAGAAAACCTCCTAGTGACTTCATTATAGGATAATAAAGTCAGAAAATACCTTAGCTCCCCAGAGTGGGTCCAGAGAGCCAATGACCATTAGTTTTCCCCCTCTCTCACCCATCCTTTAGCATTCCATTGGACTGCTCAGGGATTAGCTCTGCTCAGAGGGGCATCAGTGAAAGCCAGGCCAAGGTCTCTGACAGAGGTCTTGGTTCAGATGTAGAGGCTGCGAGGTGGGATAAGTACAGCGAAGAAACCCAAATCAAGGCCTCCCCAAAGGTAGGCTGCCTGTTGTGGGGGTGGGGGGGCACATGTGGGAAATCAGCCATAGAAGAGCACATGGGACACAGAGACCCAGGAGGTCAGACACCTTCAAGAACTTTGCAGGGCAGTTAGCACTCCAGATTGGACTTAGGGGGCCATCTGGCTTGAGGGCCCAAGAGTGAAAAACCTGGCTTTGGGGTGACTAGCTTGGTGAAGGGTGGGAGAGGACTTGGATCCCTGACGTTTTGCTGGACTGAAGTCCTTTGGGCATTGTGGTCCGTCCTGGGTCCCACCTGGGAGTGGCAGCCTCCCAGCCTCCCTCTTGCCCTGGCAGCCCTGACATTGGGGAACAAAAGCTTTCCGTTCCTGTAGCAACGGCGGCTCCAGCTGCTGCAAAGTTCCGGGGAGGCGGGCCGAGGGCGGCTGAGTCACCGCCCCCTCCCCCGCTGCCCCCATGGCACCACCCCGGGGGTCGGGGGGCCGCCCCTCATCCCGCTCCTTGTGGTGTGAGGGAGGCTCCCGGAGTCCCCTTCCCCGGACCAAGAGACCCTCGCAAAGAGGTGAAGTGACCCTCTGTGCCAGTCCGAGAGGGAAGGGCCGCCCTGGGGAGGTCGCCCCCTCCCCTTGTCCTGCCCACCAGTTCCAGAGGCTGGACGGAGGGTGTGCGCCCTCTTGTGTGCCAGAGCTCTGGGAGAGGGGTCCTTAAGGACCCCAGACCCTAGCAGGTGCGTGAGCAGGGGACCCAGAGGCCCCAACTGGGGGTCCTCGCCGGCGCGTTGCCTGGGCTCGGCCCCGCGCCGGAGAGTTGGATGAGTGACGGGCAGGCGAATTGGAGCTGCCAGGTGGATAAAAGCGACGGATGTGCGCACCGCCGCGCCCCCTCCCCCACCCGAGGCCCGGGCTTTCGGCTCCCCGCCTCTCAGCACCCCTGCTCCCAGACTGCCGGGCGGATATGGGTCGATTCCTGGGATCCTCCGAGACCCAGCCCTTGCCTTGAGGTGTCCCTCCCTGCCACTCTTACCACCTCACCCCTCAGTCTGGTCTTGGCCCTTCTAGCCAATGCGAAAACGTCCAATTCTCCATTGGTGCAGAAGGGAAGCCCCAGGCTGGGCGGGCCTGTAGGGTCTGAGAGGACCGGGGCCTGAGTGTGCTTGGACAGAGCTCTCCACGGGCACGCCTCTCCAAACAGGTTTGCTGGGAGGTGGCAGGTTTGTGGTGAAGGTAGCTGGAGGAGGCAATGGTGGAGTGGGGTGGGGGTAGGGATCGGTGCGGGGTGATCCCTGAGACCGAGATTACTTTATCCAGCAACTCACCCATCTCAGCCCACTGAGATCTTGAGATCTTTGATTATCCTCTCCATTAACCTCCTGATCCAGGAAGTTCTTCCTCACGGTTGACCTCCATGCCTCTCCTCTCTAGCGCTTGTGCACGAAAGGGTTTGTGAGTTTACTGGGCTCTGAGGTGGCAAAGCCACTCTTGGGGTTCAGCTCAAAGAGCCTTCCCAGAGGCAGTGGTTGACCTTAGCAGGAAAGAGGGGAGAGTGTGAGTTTCTAATAAGAGGGAGGAGAGGAGGGGAAGGGAACTGGTGAGCCCTCTCCCTGTGCCAGGCTCTGTGCTGGGAACTAATTGGGAGGCTGAATGAGAAAAAGTATGCAATCCTGAGGGCAGGGATCATGGTCTCCACTCGACGGAGTGAGAAACTAAGGCTCAGGGAGTTTAGTTATGGCTAATAACCACTTAGGCTGCCTGTTAGGCAAGGATCCTTCTAGATCTCTTCCCAGGGGAGGCTCTTTCTGACCTAGCTTGGAATGGGGCTTATTTTGTGGAAGGGGAGTGATCTAAAGAGGGACCCCTAAAAGGTCTGTGTCTCAGCAGGAACAGTGAGGGTCAGATATACCCAGGGTGAAATTCAAGAATTGGTGTGAAGTGGGTATCTGAAGGAGACTGAGTAGAGGTAGGGTTTAGGCAGGTTTTAGAGGTAGCTCAATTCTGGAGAAGCCAGGCTGTGGTGCTGAGGGACCTAGTGCTTCTCGATGGGTCAGGGGTATGTAGTAGGGGGGCAGTGGAGGCCCACGAGGTCAGGAGTCTGAGCCCTCAGCTTCAGGAACAAAAAGGAAAGAGCAGCAGGTCGGATCATGCCTGACACTTAGCTGTCATATGCTGCACCTCAGAGAACCAAGTACCTGTGTGTGCCCACACTAGAGAGTACATTTGCATCTCTGCCTATGTGAACAAGTGTCTCTGGCTCTTTACACCCTTATACATGAGAGTGTGTGCATCAGTGGTGTACACTCATCTATGTGCATGTGTATCTGTCTATGCAGAATGTGATCACCTGTCTAAACATGCATTTGTGATTACATGCTTTTGTGTGCATGTCTGCAGGGCACAGGGAAGTTCAAGCCCACATGTGTTGGTGCCTCTGTGGGGAGATTCCCCACCTGCTCTAAGGGGGGAAGGCCAGGCCAGTTATAATGAGCTCCCTCCTCCCCTCTGCTGAGCCCCAGCCATGGCCTGAATTTTGCAGCCTGCTTAAAAATAATTGGGGGCAGCAGGGGGATTGGATGTCACTCATCATCAGCTACTGCCTTTGCTGGTGCTGCAGCAGGCTAGATGGACTGAACAGTTTGGGATAGCATGATGTGGGGCGGGGGAAGGCCAGGATCCCTTTTTCAGCTCTGGAGGGACAGTGAAGACACTGCCTGTTCTGGCATTTGCTGAATAACTCCAGGTGGGTCTTTGGAGGAGGGTGGGGTGGCTCCCCCCCAGTGAATGGGACTGTCTTGGGTTTGCTTCCCTTTTTTTCCCTCCTACCTCCTGTGGCTGGGGAAGGGCAAGTGCATGTTTGTGGCTAGGGCTTGGGACTGGCTCAGAGTTGTAGTATGTGGTAGCTGGGGCAGTAAGGAGCTCTGTGGATACTGCACAGGGATTGGAATTCTGGGGTTCTAATTCCTGTCTCTCCCCACCTCCAGCCACTGTTTAGACTCCTGAACAGCCAAGAGAGATCTGTCCCTGGGAGCAGCTTTGTCTTGGGAAACTCTAGCCACATCTGTAAATTTTCCTGTGTTTGTAATTCAGTTCCCAGAGCTGATGGCTTCTCCATTGGGCCTGAAGCCTGAGCAAGGAAGGTGACGGAGCATGAGGCCATTGGATGATGAGAGAGAAACCTGCTCTGGGGCCTCAGATCCTGGACTCCAGTCCCAGCCTGGCCACTCTTGTATGATCTTGCGCAGGTTACCTTCCCTCTCGGAGCCTCATCTTTTTTCCTCTAATGTGGAACAACCAGGCTCTAGGGGCCCATCCAGTGCTGTGAGCTGTGCTGTGGGCATGGGGGAGGGAGGCAGTGTGGATGGCTTTCGGGGCAGAGCTGGAAGTGGGGCTGAGCCAGCCCGGGCGCCAGGCTGTTTTCTGGACAGCTGGAATGTAGGCTGGGCAGGCTGTGGGCAGGGGTTCTCTCCTGGCTGGTGGATGGGGTCACCTCTAGGTACCCTGTCCACCACCCCTTGTCCATTCTGGCCTGACTGCCCTGTGTGTCTTTTAGGGTTGGCTCAGGCCTCGTTGCCATCCTATAACCACAGGACATTCATATCTGCTGGGAACCCAGCTTGGCGCAGCACTTTGAGGGGAAGGTGGAAATCAGTTTTTTACTTATAGGAGCTTAAAGACTCAAGAGATACATGAGCCAGCCCTGGGGAGATAGCAGGGGACAGAGGTCATGATTGGGTCATGCAGACTCAGGCCTGGGCTGTGGGAGATTGCATGGTGGCCTCTCTGGGGATAGCAGGCTCTGAGCCAGGCCTTGGAGGATAACCCCATGGTGGGAGGGGAAGAGGGGTTCGTGGGAAATTACTGCACCCATTTGCAGATACCTTTCCCACTTGTTTCCACCAGGAAATCCAAAACAGCGATATTCTTGACGTTCATACTTGCGATGCACTCCCATGGGCATGGCTCGGGTTGTGCGCAGTCCCTGGCACACTGGCGGTAATGCCTCCCCTTTCTCTCCCACTCAGTAAAGCATGTGAGTGAGAATGACATTGTTCTGGGAATAACCTTGAATCTTTCTGATTTATAAAAAAGCAAATCGTTGTCAAACATCGCTACTTTGACAATTACTGCTGGATTAAGCATGACATGCCTCACAACTGATCATGACACACTGCGACTAAGATCAACAGTTCTGGAGAATTCAAGTTGGGTGGTGGGGATGGGACTGGATCTGAATGTCAAGCTGAGAGGTTTGTGGTTGATGGGACTGGCTGAGGACCTTAGGATAATAGAACAACAACAACAAATGTTTAAGGGCTTATAAGATTCCAGACACTCCTAAGTGCATTCATTCTACAGGTAAGGAAACTGAGGCTCAGAGAGGTCAAGTTCCTTGTCTAAGATCACAAGTCTCACTACCTGCAGCTAGCCACAGGAAATTCAGAGCCCATTGGCTATGCCTGGGGCCACTGATCACTGTCTCTCTCCACAGGGCAAGGGACATAGGATGACCCCAGCCTGTCCCCTCTTACTATCTGTGATTCTGTCCCTGCACCTGGCCACCGCCTTCGACCCCGATCCCAGTGCCTGCTCTGCCCTGGCCTCGGGCGTGCTCTACGGGGCCTTCTCGCTGCAGGACCTCTTTCCTACCATCGCCTCGGGCTGCTCCTGGACCCTGGAGAACCCTGACCCCACTAAGTACTCCCTATACCTGCGCTTCAACCGCCAGGAGGAGGTGTGTGCCCACTTTGCCCCTCGCCTGCTGCCTCTGGACCACTACCTGGTCAACTTTACCTGTCTGCGGCCTAGCCTGGAGGAAGCAGTGGCTCAGGTGGAGTCGGAGGTGGGGCGGCCAGAGGAGGAGGAGGCAGCTGCGGGGTTGGAGCTGTGCGGGGGCTCAGGCCCCTTTACCTTCCTGCACTTCGACAAGAACTTCGTGCAGCTGTGCCTGTCAGCTGAGCCCTCGGAGGCCCGGCGCCTGCTGGCGCCCGCGGCCCTGGCCTTCCGCTTTGTCGAGGTCTTGCTCATCAACAACAACAACTCCAGCCAGTTCACCTGCGGTGTGCTCTGCCGCTGGAGTGAGGAGTGTGGCCGTGCTGCCGGCAGGGCCTGCGGCTTTGCCCAGCCGGGCTGCAGCTGCCCCGGTGAGGCAGGGACCAGCCCTGTCACCACCACGCCTTCAGGTCCCCCTGCTGCCCACACTCTGTCCAATGCCCTGGTGCCTGGGGGCCCAGCCCCACCTTCTGAGGCTGATTTGCACTCGGGGAGCAGCAATGACCTGTTCACAACTGAGATGAGATATGGTGAGTCTGAGCAGGGCCCGAGTAGGGTGCGTGTACCTACTGGTGCCCATCTTGGCAGATCCTGGGGCCATTCATATAGTCGTTCATCCATGTCTTCTGTGTCCAGCCTTGTCCAGATATTGGGGTCACCAAAATAGATTGGAGTCAGACTTCCCTCTGGAAGAGTTTGCAGTCTGGATGGATGAATGGGGGACACTAATCAGATAATACAATGTGATAAACCCAGGGAGGGGACCCTCTAATGGGGCAGACAGGAAAGGTTTCCTGAAGGAAGTGATACAGAAGCAGAGATCTGAAGGACATGTGGCAGTGAGCCAAGCCAAAAGAGTGATGAGGGCATTTCAGGCAGAGGGAGCAATGTATACAAAGGCCTAACGCTGGAAGTGACCATGGCAGGCCCTGGCACTGCAAGTTGACAAGTTTGCCTGGAGGCTGGAGTAGACAGGGAGCAGGGACGTGTCCCCGTCCACATGGGTCACTGATTTTTGGCAATGGCCCCAGGGTCAGGGCAAAGGGAGGTGCAGAAGAATGTGCCTGGGTGAAGGGGCCCGAGCTTTGAGGCTGCCTTGGAGGGCTGGGCTGGCTCAGCTCCCAGTGTCCCTTGCCTCCCCCCTCTGGGCCCGTGTCTTCTGGGACGGAGGCTGCCAGCTGCTGGAGCTTCCTGCTGACTGGGCAAAAGCTCTGCTAGCCCTTGAGTCCTGCCTGCTCCAGCTCCCACCCCAGCTTCCTTCTGCCAACCCGCCTTCCTGCCGCTTTAAGGCCCCAAACCCCTCAGCTGGACCCTGCGTGCCTGCTGAACAGTGCTGGGCCAGGGACTGGCCAGGGGCCCTGGCAGGGAATGGGTGGGAGGGAGGCAGATCTGGGATCTGGGTCTCAGCTCTGGTACTAACAGGTAACTCCCTCCCTTCTCTGGGCCTCAGTTTTTCCCTTCGGGATAGCAGGTGCTGGCCAACCATCATGAGGATGTCACACAGGGATGTAAGTCAGAAGGGGCATCTAGATCTGACTGAGGATATTACAAGGAGGCAGGGGGTCTCATGTGAGGTCTGCTAGGTGTACTGGCAGAGTATGATCTGTCCCCATCTCTGCTTTAGAGGCCAGAAGCCTGGAGTTGGGCACTGCCTTTGACTGTTAACTTGAGTGGACTCCTTGCCTTTTTTGTCATCAGTTTCTTGTCTATGAAATGGGGAGATATCCCTGAATTAACTAGAGGGGTGTATATCTTGACGATAGCCTCTCCCAATGCTTTGGGGGAGGGGCTTCTCAGCTTCCCTCCTGAGACATCTGGCATCATACCCAAACATGGCAAGTGCCCAGTGGCCTTCCTCTGGCCTCTCCCCTTGTCCAGCTTGGTCTCTTAACAGCAGTCGATGAAGCCGTCCCAGTGACAGCTAGGCCGTGGGCAGGTTACAGGCCCTGGAGGCTGGCCTGGGATTTAGTGCCTGCAGGAAAAAATTGAATTTCACTTCTTTGTCGAACATCTACGTAGAATGCCAGGCGTATATCAGGAGGTTTATGGCTCTTCCTGCCTGACTGCCGCTGCCTTTCAGTCTGTGGGGACCTCCCCCATCGTGTTTGGTAGAGGGAGTGTTCTTTCATCTGGCTTCCCCGTGAGTCCATCGCCCCAGTGGTCCTCAGTGGACAGGGCAACGCTCTACCTCCTGGGTGGGCACCATCTGGGCAGGCTGCCATGTGGAGCACAGAGCCAGGAGCAGCCAGCCAGGCTTGGTTGAAGCCGGAAGCAGGAGCTGGTTATTAGCTGGAATGTCTGTGGGCATCAGAGAACCAGTGAAGGGAAGGATACCATTGTCCCCACTGTCCTCAGGCTCTGGGACTAAGGATGAGTGGAGATTGGACACTGTTTGTCTTTGGACATAAGGCCTGGTATCATTTCTGAGTAGAGAGCCCTAGACTCTCAGCTGTTCCCAAGCCTGACCTCTGTTCATGCCCCTTGTCCTGCTTGGCATGTTTCCAGGCTGTTCCATGGGCTTGCCTGCAGGAGGGCCCTTGGGAGCTGCAGGGGGTGATGGGATATCAGCCATCATAAGTGGGCTCACGTGGCATACTGAGGCCCAGAACTGAGCTGGCAGAGCCCCTTTCTCTCCCCTGGCAGAAAAGAGACTTCCTCTCTGCTACCTCTTCCCGTCTGCCCAAACTCTCTGGGGCAAGAAGCAAGTTTGTTCCATGTGGCAGGGAGTGTCTGAGGGCCAGTGACATCATCAAGGCCCAGGATCCTCTGTGCTTGGTGGCAGCACCACCTTTGCCAAACCCTTGGCCTCACCTCCATGCTTCTCTTCACCTCTTCCCTACTGGGCCAGTAGGAGAACTGGCTGGCACATGGAGCTGCCAGGTTGAGAGCATGGTTGGTTGGGGATGGTAGCGAATAGGAAGAGTGAGACCCTCCTGTTGGCTCCTCTGCCAGGCATAGGGGCAGAGAGCTGTGCTCACCTTCCTCTTGAGCAGAACCAATGGCAAGGCCAGGTGGGGTGGGGCTGGTTGGTATTGGAAGAGCAATGAGGTGTTGAACTGGTGGGCAGTGGCAGAGCGAGTGCCTGGACCCGCCTCAGAGCTGAGTGCGTTTGACAAGAGGGTACAGGCGCCTGTTAATTTCACGCAAACTGCCTTTGATAGATCTCTTGTTATTTTTGGTGAGTTGAGCCATAAATTTGTGCCATCTTGCTGGCGTAATCTGTTAAGTGAGGGGAGAGAAAGAAAGGGAAGGTAGGCAGGAAGGAGTTCAGTGGTCAACTGGCACATAGGCTGGTTAAGGCCGGGGCAGGAAGGTGGGTCATAGAGGTAGTGCCAGCTGCAGAGCCTAGCTCGTGGGGGCTGACCACCAACCTGTAGTTCTTGCCCACCATTCCTCCAATCCTCAGGAGGTGCCAGCCAATGGGGATGGCTGTGCAGAGTGACACCTGGGAGAAAGTGTCTTTCACTCTTGCCACCCCCTCCCTCCTCTGCTGTACTCCCTGCCCCTGATCCAACCCTCCATGTCCCTGTCCTACCCCTGGCTAGTTGCTGCTAGCCCACTGTCCCCATCATCCAGGCTTCATTCCTGAGTCATGACACCAGGTAAGCCGGCAGGCCCTTGAGTGTCGGGCCTGGGAGTGAAGGGTAGGTTAAAATTCCCACTCTGCCACTGCTGCTATGTGACTTGGACAAGGTGCTGCCCTTTGGGGCCTCATGACCCCCAGTTAGCTGGGTGTTACTTCCATGATCCAGGCCCTAGTGACACCCCAATGTGGCCCAAACTCCTCAGTTTGGCATCCCAGCACCGCCCTGGACCTAGCTGCCACTTGCTTTTCAGCCTTCCCTCTAATCCACTCCTACTTTTTCAACCAGGGATCCTCACTGGCCCCTGAACCTCCTGCTTTCTGGCCCCCATGTCTTTTCTTAGGCTGTTTTCCTCACCTGGAATGCCCTTTGCCCTTGGTGTTCCGGAACTTCTGCATCCATCTAAGCACAGCCCAAGCCCTGTCCTCTCTAGAAGCTGCCTGTGAACTCCAGCCCAGTCCTAGATGGACCTTTCTCTTCTCACTGCTCAGGCCTTGCCGACCTTTTATGTCCAGCCTGGTCTACTAGCAGGAAGTAGGGCCCTACCTGCTTGTCTGGGGCTCAGAACCAGGGAGGCAGGGCTTTCTCAGGATGGGGTGGAGGAAGACCTAGCACGTACAGTGCATTTCCTGGAAGATCCTTCTGGCCCAGATCAGCGCTGCTGGAGCTCTCTGTGCTCCATCACCACAAAGCGGTGAGAAGACAGACTAAAGAATACAATTCTGCGTTGGGTTTTTCGGAGTGAATAGGAATTCACTGGCCTATGAAATTTTTCCTTCACTTGAATCACTTTTTAAATTTATTATATTAAAAAGAAATTTCATATCGTAAATGGAAAAAGTGTATCACTTATCTGAAATAGAAGATAACAAAGAAACAACCACAGTGAAAACAAAATGATATTATTATAGTGAGATGCTCATCCCTCCTCTCAATTTGTTAGAAAGAGAAATCAGCACATTCTGAAGAGGTGTTGAAGTCTCGGAGGTACAGACTTTATCTTTCATGCATTTGGAAGGATTAGATGTAAGGTGACCATATAATTCATCATCTAAACTGGGACATTTTTGAGATTATAAAAAGGGGAGGGGGTACTTATAATTACATTAGGATGGCGACAGGAACAACCTGGACTACCCCCAGGCCGACTGACAAATAGTCACCCTAATTAAAAGAGACATGGAAAGGGGATAACCTCCTCTGTCCGTGATCCAGTGTTATTTAATGGAACATTTGTGAGCCACCCCAAGTCATCTGTCTCCCTGTGCACGCTTTGGGAAACCCCGTAGAAGGAAGGGCTTTGGAAGCAGAAGAAACAGCTTGTGCAAGGGCGTGGAGGTGTGAACATGCTGGTTACAGGGAGACATGGTAGAGTGGGGGTACCTGGACGGTGGGAGACAGGGCCAAGGCTCTGACTGCCATCACCAAACACTGGGACCTCACCCTCTTGGCTGTGGGCTTTAAGTAAGGCAGCAAGAAGTTGGGCATCGTGTGGGAGGCAGGGTGAGTCAGACATGGTCCCTGCTCTCGAGGAGCTCCTGGCTGCATGGGGGTGGTGGCAGGGACCCAGCTAGCATTGTTGGGAGGCTGGGCAGATAGACTGGAGGCTTGGGGAAGAACTCATTGGAGGGGGACTGGCATTCTGGATGGGTTTCTGGTCTCATAGGGACACTCAGTTGCACTGGACTGCAGATGCAGAGCCTGGAAGTTTCAAAAGCCACCTCCCTCTGCTCCTGCACCCCTGATACTCTGATGCACTGTGGGGTACAAGAAACACCGCTGGGGTTGGGGAGCAATGTGTCAAAGAGATCAGTTGGTGCCTACTCAGGGCTCTGGGGCCAGCCTCAGGGAGAACGCAGAGAGCCTGGGCAGGGAGGACTGCTTTGTAAATTGCACCACTCTCTCCCCTGGAAGTGATGATTATCAAGGTTATTTTTAACACATTCCCAACAAAGGAGGCTGAGGGGGCTGGACTTGAGGAGTTGGGGAGCAGGTCTGCAGTCCTGCTCATGGCAGAGAGCCTCTGCCCACCCTGTCTGCCAGTACCAGGGGTGAGACTAGAGTGGTCCTTGTGTGGTTGGGTAAAGGAGCCCTCAGGGGTGTCTGGCCCATGTTTGCTGAGTGCCTGTCTTGTGTCTGGCTGCTCAGAGCTACGTCCTCTGTGCAAGAGGGGAGAGGGAGATTGAGGCCCTCCCTCAGGCCTATAAGAGAGATGAGCCCATGATATAGCTGTAGCAGGAGGCAGACTGGGGTCTAAACCACAGAAGAAAAGACTGGCATACTCAAACCTTTGTGTGGTCAGCCTGGGAAGACTTCCTGGAGGAGGTGGCATTTGATGTAGAAAATTTTGGCAGATTGATGTGGAGGAAAGGAATTCCAATTGGAGGAAACAAATGCGTGGAGGGAAGAAAGCATTTGTTCAAGGGAAAACAAGATGGGGTGGCAGCTCCATTTCATTGAGAGCTTATTGTGCTCCAGGCAATCCATGGCTTTTGTTTCCTTTAATTCTCTCAATGAACCTGTGGTAAGAAGTGTTGTCTTTATTGTCAGTTGAAGATTTTGAAGCTCAGAGAGGTCAGGCAACTTGCCCAAGGGCACACAGCAAGAGTATGGCAGAATTGGGAATCAAACCCACGTCTGCCTGGCTCCCAAATCTCTGTCCTCCCCACTCTCCATGTGGCCTTGCAGTGCACTTGGATGCCTGGTGGGGAGGGGACAACAGGATTGAGCAGGCCAGCAGGAGCTGGAGCATGCCAGGCTCAGAGGTTGACACTGGCTATAGCAGTGGGGAGCCACTGAAGGTTCCTCAGCAAGGGAGTTTGTATGTCTGGAGCCTGGCTCCCTGTCATTTTGGAGGCTACAGAAGAGAATCAGGCTCACCTCCCTGATGTGCAAAGGAGCAATTAGTGGTGTGAAAACAGGATAATAGAAGCAAGTCTGAGGGACTTTGATGGGAGGAGGGAGTGACGAGGGAGTCCCATGGGAATTAGGAAAGGCATCTCTGAGGAGGTCCATATCGAGTGGCATTTTGTCAGAGCCAGTGCAGTTCAGGGCAAAAGCAGGCCTCCGGAGTAAGGCAGGCCTAGGCTTGAATCCCCATCAGCCTCTCTCCAATGTGAGCCCTTGTTCCTCACTAGTGAATGGGAAAACTCGTCCTAATGAGGGTAAAGTGAGGTGATGTAGAGTGCGTGGTGTAGACCAGCACGTAGCATTTGTGTAGTACATGTTACCTTAATGCAAATTAAAACAGAACTGTTCAAAGGTCATTAGGTTGAGCAGGGAAGCCTGTCCCGGGCAGCAGGTCTGTCTGGGCCCGTGTCTGGCAGCCAGGTGGGCAAACAGATCGACTGCAGGCCTGTGAGCATGAGAGCCCCTGGTCCCACAAACCCTGGAGCTCATTGGGTGGGACACTCCAGGATTCTGGTGGCACTCACCCCTTCCTGGACCCCTCCTTGTCCTCTTGGCTCAGCTTCCTCTCAGATTTCCTGTTCTGGGCCCAGAACTGGCTGGGGCCTGCATGGGGTAGAGGCTAAATACACTTTTGTTTCACCTCTGGTCTTATCTATCTTCTTCTCCCTTCAGGGACAACTGGCTTTCACATGTGGGGGAAATAAATTGCTGGCCACTCTGCTGAGGGAGGTGGGAGCGAGGGTGGAGGGTAGGGCAGGCTCCGGCCCGGTGGCCTTGCATGTTCCTTCCCCTCTCTGGCCCAGCCCAGGAGGCCAGGAGAGGGACTCAAGCTAGACCTGGGACACGTTCTGATTTTTAATTAGGGTAGATTCTAGAAACTATCAGCATCACTTCTGCTTATATTATGGGCTTGGCCTGCAAACGGCTGGTAAACAGTTAGTGGAGGACATGAGATCACAGGAGCAGTGTGAGTCCACGACAAGCAGGTCAGGCTGGTGTGTCACATGTCCCTGTTTGATGGGCTTACTGGATGCTAGACTGGTGGGGGGTTTGTCACAGACATGCTGATGGTCAAGACGCCAAAACAGGAGCTGGATGAGAGGACTTGTGGCTGGATTTACAACAGGTTGAAGGCACCTCTAGAATGTTTTATTAATAAATGGGTGGAGGACTGCTGGATAAAGCCGATACTCAAGGTTATAAATGGCCGTTTCCATGGGGTAGGGGGGAAACTAGGAGCAGTATGTTCATTGATGTTTATTGATATTTCTCTGGGCCAGATTCTTTGCTGGTGTTACTACAGTCAGAAGATGGCTCTCACACAGCCTTACTTCAAAGGGACAGTTGATGAGGGACAGTCAGAAGATGAAATCATCTGTGATGAGAGGGCGCATAGAAGAGGGGGCAGCCAGTGCTGCCTGGGGTATAAGGGATAAAGAAGACTTCACAGACAAGAGGTCATTTGAGGTGGGTTTTGAAGGTCAAGTAGGAGTTTTCCAGGCAAAGAAAAAGGGGAACAAACAGGTAGAGGTTTGAGAGGAGATGACGATCCTATTTTGGACATGCTGAGTTTGAGGACCCCCGTTAGGAGACCTGTTCAGGAAGCAGGGTGCTAGACAGAAGTAAAGGGGGAGGTGCTCTGAGGATAATGACTTAGGAGCAGCCATTCAGAGGGGTTAATTAAGACTGGGGAAAGGGTGTAGAGTGTGCAGTGAAAATAGGACAAAGTGTGGATGGATGCCTGAAGCAGCAGGAAGACAGACCAGTCAGGAAAACTGGGATCGAAGAGCTAGAGAGGCAGGAGGAAAGCAGGAGAGTCAGGGAGGGGAGTGTTTCAAGGCAGGAAGAGTCAACAGGGCCAAACGCTGCTGAGGAGTCAGCAAGATGAGGCCTGCAAAGTGTCCCTGGGACTTAGCAGCAATGAGGGTGTTAATGACTTTGTCAAGAATGGTTTCAGAGAAAGATGTGGTCAGAAGCCAGACTGCAATGGATTACCAGGCGAGGTGACATTTGAGTCAGGACGTGAGTGGCAGGTGAGAAACTGTGGAGTGCCAGCTCTGGACCACTCATCAGTGGTGAAGAGAAGCCAGGGGACAGTAGCCAAAGGAAGAGAGAGGGAGGGAGCTCCCCCCAGATGGAGGAGGCCTGGGGAGTTCACGGGCTGTGCTATGAGGAGAGAGAATGCTGATGAGATGCTGATGGGAAAGGGGATAATGGATGAAACCCTCTGAGAAGACAGGAGGGCAGGGGTGTAGGGCCAGGCTGAGGGGCTGGCCTTTTCCAGGAGAAGGGCTGCAGGACATTTAGGAGTTGAAGTGGGGGGAGAGGAATTCGGGGGGGTGGGGATGGACTCCCTTGTCATAACTTCTGTTTTCTCTGTAAAGGAGCTTGTTGCAGAGAGACAGTGGGCAGAGATGGGCTTAAGGGGAGAGGTCAAGGTCTGGCACAGCTAGCTGAGGTGGGGAATGGGGAAGGCAGAGGACCCCAAAAGGGCTGCTTTGAAGCCCAGGTGCCCAGCAGATGTGCAGTCCTAAATCTGTTGTGGTGCCAGTTGGCCTAACTGTAGATTTCTTTAGCGGTCTGGGGGTGGGTGTGGGGAAAGCAGCTTGTCACAGGATCCGGGGGACTGGCTGAGCGGGTGTGGTGCAAGGGCTCAGTGAACGGATGGAGGAGCTGGCAGACGTGGCACCAACACCTTGGTAGTCCTGATGGAGGTAGGACCCAAAGTGAGGTCAGGAGGGCCCAGAGATGCTGTTCAAAGGGAGGAGGCCCAGGGGCTGAAGGGTGGCATGTGAGGCTGTAGAAGGGGTAGAGATTGTGAGGGACAGGGAGATGGCAAAAATAAACCAGATCATTCCTGCCTTCTGAGTATTCACCATGCGCCAAGCAAGGTGCTAAAGGCTTCATGACCTACTGTCAGAGAGTCCTGACATCAGCCCTTGATGTAAGAGGGCATTTAAGTATTGTTTCATAGAGGTAAAAATAGGGTCAGAGAGGCAAAGACACCTGCCCAAGGTCGCACAGCTGGCCAGTGTGCATGTCCCAGTTGGGATCCAGGGTTGTCTGACTCCAAACATGTCCTGGGGGGGTCCAGGTTTCAGAGATGGTGGAGAAGTTCTGGGGATGATGTAGAGCAGGTCCTGGGAGTGGTGGCTGATGTGGACGGAAGGGAGGGCCCCGGAGGTGATGAGACTAGAAGTGGGGCTGAGTGGCAGTTGAAGGCCACCTGGATAGTGGGTCTCCTCAGGGTGGCCCCTCTTCCTTCATGCTTGGTCAGGAAGAGCTTTCTCTCCAATGCAGAGCCTGGACTGGGCGGCAGGGGGCAGGAAGAGTACAGCCCTCTTGGGTTTCTTCAAAGTACCTGTTCTGTGCTGATGTGGCTTTCAGAAATAGAGGAGGGCCTGGGGGTAGGGGAGAGGAGTAGCTTCTAGTCTGGGGACAGCATGGGCTGAATCCTGTCCTCAAATGCTGTTCAGTCCCACCTGCCCAGCAGCCTCTACATAGACTTTGCCCTCTGCACTCACATCTGCGCCCATCCCTGCTACGCAGCCTGTGGGAGAGGGCCTGGATGAGCTCATGTCTGAGCAGGAGGGGCTGGCTTCAGAGAATGGGAGCTCCCAGCCTCTCCTCCCGCACTGACAGTGCTTCCAGGGCCGAGAGCAGACACATACATCAGGGCAGCCAAGAGCCCTGTGAAGCTGAGGCAGAGGCAGCAGTGGTCTCCTGGAACACCTACTGCTCTCCTGGCTGCAGGCTCATTGGGGAGGAGGGTCTGCTGGGTATAGGCACCTGCCCTAGGCCCTTGGGTCTCAGAGCAATGGCATTCTGACATGTGCCTCCAGGTCACAGTCCAGTGCTGCTTGGGGAGCCGAATCGAGGCCCAAGACCCAGCCTCTGGCTTGGCATGAATCTTGTCCCAGAGGCAGGCTTGGGGGGTGATCACAGCTGGTGGGCATGCCTGTTAGGAGTCAGCCCTGTGAGGGGAAAGAAGAGCTTGGGCTTCAGGCTCACCAGCTGTGTGGTCTTGGACAGGACACTTTCCCTCTCCAGCCTGTTTCCTCACCTTTAAACATAGATGGTGGTCCCTACTTCCAGGGGAGGATCAGAGGAGATAGGTGTGGACAGCACTTGGCACAGAAACCTCTCAGAGCTCATTAATATGAGCGGCCACTTCTCTCCCGTCTCCTCTAGTCTGGCTGAGGCAAGAGGAGGAAGAGATGGTTCTGAGGCTGTGGGCAAGTCCTATGTGGCCTTCTGACCCTCAGTTTCCTTATTAGGAAAATGGTAGGGGGGTGGGGGTAGGACATGATGCTCTCTCAGCATCACCTGCAGTTGGTTCCAGACCCTCAGGCTGAGGGAGAGCAAGGCCGCTCTCCCTGTGCCACTCTGGCAGGACAGAGCTGGCCTTGGCTGAGCCCTGCCACTACCTCCGTGTTCCAGGTGAGGAGCCGGAAGAGGAACCGAAGGTGAAAACCCAATGGCCAAGGTCTGCAGATGAGCCTGGGGTATACCTGGCGCAGACAGGTAACTCGGGCCCGCCTCCCTTCCTCTGTGGCGGGGGCCCGTGTGGCATCTGGTGGCATGTGTGCTTGGCGTGTGCTCGTCTGTGTCTATGTCCTGGAGTTCAGTTGTGTCTCCTTGCCACTTGAGGCCTGTGGGCAGGGCCGGGTTGCTTCCTGAAGGGGCTGTCACTTGGGATCAGGGTAGGAGGATTCCTATGAGATTGAGTGTTTGGGAGGTGCCCCCTGCCGCCGACGCTGTCCCTCTCTTGTAGGAGACCCGGCGGCTGAGGAGTGGTCCCCGTGGAGCGTGTGTTCCCTGACGTGTGGGCAGGGTCTGCAGGTGCGGACCCGCTCCTGTGTGTCCTCCCCCTATGGGACCCTGTGCAGCGGGCCCCTGCGGGAGACCCGGCCCTGCAACAATTCCGCTACTTGCCCAGGTATGCCCATCCTCCCCGCCCCGTCTGCCTGCACTGTTAGGTCCTGTGTGGGACTCAGGCAGGTAAATCTTCCAAAGATGGTTGGCTACTTCCTTTCATTCTGCAGATGAATGTCCCCTATATCATGCCTGGCTTAGTCCAGGGTACTGGGGACACAGATAAATCAGACCAAGGCCCACACGAATGAGCTGGCTTCTAGGCACATCACTCCCCAGATGCCTAGGGCCTGGTAATTAGGCTTATCTTTCTGCCCTCCTTGCCCTCTGCGTGCCCTGTGGTTTGGCCACACCAGCACCCCTTGCATTCTCCCACATACTTGCATTTCCTTATTCTCGTCCTATCTTCCCCACCTCCACCTGGGTTATCAAAATTTAGCCTGTCCTTCAAGATCTAAGACAAATGCTACCTTAAAAACAACAACAAAACAAAACACCTTCCCTGACCATCACCTCCCTCCTCTGACTCCCTGTCCTATTCCCCAGGGAGCCTCCTGTTGACCCAGAAGCCTTCCTCAGTTCAGCATGGGGTTGAGAATGTGCATGTGCTTGCTGGAGACAGGAGGTCCGCCATGAGGGGCAGGACAGCTTCTGCCAGTCCTGCTCCTCACACCCCGAGGGAGTGCAGAGGTGCCTAGGTGATAGAATTAAAGCAGGACTGCCTGGAAAGGGGTCTTGGTACTTGGGGCTGTGGCAGGAGCTTGCAAAGGGCTGGGGCAAAGCTGTGTTCTGGAGTGTGAGCTCTTTGTGTCAGTGTCCATGTAGAAATTCATGTCTATTTGTGTGTCCATGTGCTTCGGTTGGAGGGGCATTTCTCTTGCCCCAGGCCTGCCATGTTGGCTTCCTGCTCTGGGTCTGGGGGTGGGAAGGGCTGGGGAGGGATAAAGTGGGATAGGGTGGGGTTAGAACTTAAGTTCTTCCTGGGCTTTCCTGTGCCTCCAGGAGAGGACCCTGGCTCCCCTTCTGCGTTGATCCCAGACTCCTTGTCCAAGTGTCCACAGGAGGTATCCTGTGTGACCTGGGAATAGAAACCCCTGTCATCCACATCCCCACACAGAGTGGAGATCTGGGGGTCCAGGGCAGAGCCAATGAGGAGTGGTCACAGAACTGCTGGAGCTCCTGATTGGTGGGCAGATGGGCAGTGGGCGGGGCCAAGGTGCGGCCCAGCCACCGGCCACGTGCTTCCTTGCAGTGCACGGCGTGTGGGAGGAGTGGGGGTCCTGGAGCCTGTGCTCCCGCAGCTGCGGGCGGGGGTCCCGGAGCCGGATGCGGACCTGCGTGCCCCCCCAGCACGGCGGCAAGGCCTGCGAGGGTCCCGAGCTGCAGACTAAGCTCTGCAGTATGGCTGCCTGCCCGGGTCAGTAGCGCCCGTGGGCTTCCAGGCGGGCACTGCCCAGCCGGGTGGGGGTCGGGAGGCTCAGAGGAGGCAGTCAGGTTCAATGCCCTGCCCCTGGGGGCCCCATGAGCTTTGACTAAGCATGGGGAAATTGCCAGCAGGGGAGGTGACCTGGCCCAGCTGAGTGGGCACACTGTGACCCCATCAAAGGGTGGCTGCTTGCCAATGCCCATTTCCCTAAGCCCTGGGCTACCCTTGCTGTTCATAGCACTCTGGTGTTCATGGCCAGTTGGGCTATGAAGGGACACAAAGCTGGGTTTAAGTGTAAGCAAAGATCGATCAGAAGGTGACCCTGGGGCCCATTTCCCTAGCCAAAAGAGAACATGTGCTTTGGTGCTGAGTGGAGAGGTGTCCTGTGTTCCTGGAGCTGGTGGCAGGCAGGCAGGGCTGGCCCCAGGCACCACCTGCTCACTCCAGATCCCTACATCCACCTGGCCTGGCTCAAGTCCAGTGCTTAGCAGACTGCCATCTCCCTGCGGTGCTCTGACCCCTCTAGTCCCCACACTCCTTGCTCAACGGCCACCCTTGCTTGTGTCTCCTCATGCAGTTGAAGGCCAGTGGCTAGAATGGGGTCCCTGGGGCCCTTGCTCCACATCCTGTGCCAACGGGACCCAGCAGCGCAGCCGAAAGTGCAGTGTGGCGGGCCCAGCCTGGGCCACATGTACGGGTGCCCTCACTGACACCCGCGAGTGCAGCAACCTTGAGTGCCCGGGTGAGTGCTCGGCGCAAGGGCGGCAGGTGGCCGTCCTGGCCCTGGGGGGCACCTGGGGCCACTCATGCCCCCCTCTCCCATAGCCACAGATGGCAAGTGGGGGCCGTGGAACTCGTGGAGCCTGTGCTCCAAGACGTGTGATACAGGCTGGCAGCGTCGCTTCCGCATGTGCCAGGCCACGGGCACACAGGGCTACCCGTGTGAGGGCACTGGAGAGGAGGTGAAGCCCTGCAGTGAGAAGAGGTGTCCAGGTATTGCTTGCAGGACCCTGGGGTTTGGGGGACAAGTGTGTGGGCTTGGCTGAACCCTTCCACTGTACCCACAGCCTTCCATGAGATGTGCAGGGATGAGTATGTGATGCTGATGACGTGGAAGAAAGCGGCTGCTGGCGAGATCATCTACAATAAGTGTCCCCCCAATGCCTCAGGTCAGGGGCTGGTGGCTTTCCCCTCAGACCCTCACCCTGCCATTCTGACTACCTACCTCCTGGGCCCCCAAACTCTTTGATCCTCCACCCTGAGGCATGAAATGAAGTGGATGAGAGCTTGATCTCCACACCCAACCCTCTGTCCTATCCCTTGCAGGGTCTGCCAGTCGCCGCTGTCTCCTCAGTGCCCAGGGCGTGGCATACTGGGGGCTGCCCAGCTTTGCCCGCTGCATCTCCCACGAGTACCGCTACCTATATCTGTCAGTGAGTGTGCCCTGCTGGGCTGGGGCAACACCAAATCTGCCTTAGACGCTGGTGGAGGAGGTGGGGGGAGCTTGATTCTTGCTCATGCCCACGTGCCTTGGCATATATCTGCTGTGCCCACTTCTGCCTGGCTGTGCCTCTTCTTGTCAGACAAACTTCTACTCGTACCTCAAGGCCTAACTCTCAAGTGTCTTCCCTTATTTCTGGTGCCTACCTCTGTGTTCCTTCAGCCCCCTGAGCTTCTCAGTCATTAGGTGTTATGGGTGCTCTTTGAAATGTCTGTGTCCTGTTCAACTGGGAGCTCCTTGAAGGCAGGGACAAAGTTGAATTTCTTTTTGTGTCCCCAGTGTCCAACTTAGGTCCTGCCATGGTCGTAAGAGTGCTGTCAGTGAGTGTGGCCCATGTATACTTGTTTGTCTGACTAATTGGTGTTAATTGTATGTTTGTATTTGGAGCTTGGATTTGAGAGATCGAGGTAGAGAGCAGAGAGAGAGAGAGAGAGAGAGAGAATGAGAACATGAGTGACTTACACTCCAGAGTGTGCATGACACTTTTGGGATAGGAGCGTACCCTGTCTCTGTACCATGCTTATCTTTTATATGTACATCTGAGCACCTTCTTTCTTAGCTATTTCTATTTCAGTCTTTTCTTTTTAAAGTATCTTTGGGGATTCTCTCTTTGAGGATCTTTTTCTTGGACTTTGTCTCCCCATGAACCTCTTTGAGCATCTCTATCTGCCTTTTCCCTCTCTTTCCTCCTGGATGCAAGCAGTGGGTGGATTGGAATGGGATGGGCCAGGGGCTGGTCCTAGCTCCTGACACTCTGGTGACAGTGGCCTACCTGTCACCTGCAGCTTCGGGAGCACCTGGCCAAGGGGCAGCGCATGCTGGCGGGTGAAGGCATGTCACAAGTGGTGCGCAGCCTGCAAGAGCTGCTCGCCCGGCGCACATACTACAGTGGGGACCTGCTCTTTTCTGTGGACATTCTGAGGAACGTCACTGACACCTTCAAGAGGGCCACCTATGTGCCCTCAGCTGATGATGTGCAGGTACCTCCCTGCCCCTCTGGGAGGAAATAGAGCTGAGGTTGCAGAAGCCACAGACTGAATGGGGAGACTGGGTCCCCGGGGACGGCAAGTGTAACTGGTGGGGAAGCTGCCATCCCTGGGGCTGGGACCTCCTGACAGTCACTATCTCCCCAGCGCTTCTTCCAGGTGGTGAGCTTCATGGTGGATGCAGAGAACAAGGACAAGTGGGATGACGCTCAGCAGGTAAGGAGCTGGGTTTCCTCTCCCATGACCCACCTCCATCTTGGACCCTTATATACTCTCTGTCCCCAGGTGTCCCCTGGCTCTGTGCACCTGCTGCGTGTCGTGGAGGACTTCATTCACCTGGTAGGCGATGCTCTCAAGGCCTTCCAGAGCTCCTTGATTGTCACGGACAACCTAGGTACGAGGCCAGCATGGAGGGGGTGCTGGATGTGATAGGACCCTGGTCCAGTGGGGGAAGGGTGGTTTCTGAGGCTCTTCCTAGTTCTCTTTCTCTCTTTCTTGAGGCCCTGTCTTCCCTCATTTAACCTCTTATTTGTACCTTTCCATGTTTCTTCCTCTCTTCTATCTGTGTTGTGTTTCTCTGTGTATGTGCCCTGCACCCCCCCTCCCAACACCTCTGGGTTGGTACTAACCTTGGTGTCTATGTCTGTATTCCTGGTGTCTGTCTCCCCCACATCTCTCTCTTCCCTGTGTCTGTTCCTTGTGTCTGTTTGTCTCTGGTGTGGTCTGCCACCCCCCTGCAGTGATCAGCATTCAGCGAGAGCCTGTTTCAGCTGTGTCCAGCGACATCACGTTCCCCATGCGGGGCCGCAGGGGCATGAAGGACTGGGTCCGGCACTCAGAGGACCGCCTCTTCCTGCCCAAAGAGGTGCTCAGCCTCTCCTCCCCAGGGAAGCCAGCGGCCTCTGGGGCAGCAAGCAGCCCTGGCAGGGGGAAGGGCCCGGGAACAGTGCCCCCTGGCCCAGGCTACTCCCACCAGCGCCTCCTCCCACCAGACCCTGAGGATTCCTCCTCCTACTTTGTGATTGGTGCTGTGCTCTACCGCACCCTTGGCCTCATCCTGCCACCCCCCAGGTGAGTCCTTGGGATAGATGGATGGGGCTGTTGAGGGTCCAGAAAGTTCCAGGTGAGAGGAGGACAGCCTGTGCTGGCCACAGAGAGATCAGCCGCAGTCTCTTGCAGCCTTGGGGACCCCTCACCTGGCTCTGGATACAGGTGCTTCTCAAATTTGTCCCATTCATCTTCCAGAGGCTTTGCTGGGGTCCAGGAGGTGTTGGACTGAGCTCTAGACCTCACCCAAAGTCCTGGGCCCCACTGAGCTCTAGGCTTCCTCTTAGACTTGGCCCCTGGTAGGCCCCTGCCTCCTATCCAAAGCACCTTTGGGATTCCTGACTGGGTTTGGGCACCCGCTGGCAGGAGCTGACCTCAGAACCTGTCCCCAGGCCCCCGCTGGCCGTCACATCCCGAGTGATGACAGTGACTGTGCGGCCCCCTACACAGCCACCAGCTGAGCCGCTCATCACAGTGGAGCTCTCCTATATCATCAATGTGAGTGGGGACCGAGGAAGGGACCCTGGGCCTAGCCCAACATGATGGGGAGGCAGTGTGCTCAATGGCAGGCTGACCCTTTCACCTGTGTGGGCCCTACGTGGTGGTCAGGGTGGTGAGCTCCCCACCTTACGTTGCACCCATGTCTTCTCCCCAGGGCACCACGGATCCCCACTGTGCCAGCTGGGACTACTCCAGAGCGTGAGTTGGGTAGGGACTGTGTATGGGGAAGAGTGCAGCCCTTGGACCTCTCCTCAGGAGGAGGTCTCCTGTGTGGAAGGCCAGAGGGCTCCTTGGTACCATCCTTGGCCTAAGGGATCAAGGGCGCATCCTGGAGTTCCCAATTGCCTGCCTCTTAGATATGGCCTTGCCCTGGATTCACCTGTCCTTGGGCAGTGGCCAGTGCTAGAGGTGGGGCCACAGAGCTGAGCTGGGGCTCACTCTGCCTCTCCCCCCATCCAAGAGATGCCAGCTCAGGGGACTGGGACACTGAGAGCTGCCAGACGCTGGAGACCCAGGCAGCCCACACCCGCTGCCAGTGCCAGCACCTGTCTACCTTTGCTGTGCTGGCCCAGCCACCCAAGGACCTGGTGAGTGGGAGGGTGCATGGGGGGGGGCAGGGAAGAGATGCCAGGGCTGCCAGCGGCCATCGGTGACAGTGCCAGCAGGGACCTGGGTGATCCCGCATGTGTGTCTGATCAGCTGCACTTCTGGGGTTGCACATGGAAGTCTGTTTCCCGGGATGGTGCTCACCATGATAACACATGCCTGAGGGTGATGGTAGTGAGCCGTTGTATGCATGTACACACGTATATGTGTCTGGTTGTGTGTGCAAGAGTGTGGGTGACTGAGCCACATGTACATGAGTGGGTTTGCTCTGTGCATGCATCAGGACAGTGGGGAGTCCTTTTCTGTGCGTGGCTGTGACAGGAGGTGCAGGTGCCAATCTGTACTAGACAGGGTGCAGGGGTGGGGGGCAAGAGCACCTCTGCAGCAGCCCAGTGACCTATCTGAACATCTGTTCATCTCTCCCAGACCCTGGAGCTGGCAGGCTCTCCCTCGGTCCCCCTCGTGATTGGCTGTGCTGTGTCCTGCATGGCACTGCTCACCCTGCTTGCCATCTATGCTGCCTTCTGGAGGTAGGTGGGACACTGGGAAGGTGGGGCAGGAGGTGACCAGTCACCCCAGGTTGGGTGGGGCAGCCAGCTGGCTCCTTTGTCTCTGCTTGCTATGTCCTCTCAGGTTTATAAAATCGGAACGCTCCATCATCTTGCTCAATTTCTGCCTGTCCATTCTGGCGTCCAACATCCTGATCCTCGTGGGCCAGTCGCGGGTGCTGAGCAAGGCAGGTGCAGGCTCATGGGGGTGCCAGGGAGTAAGAGTGAGGTGAAGGGGGTGAGGGTGGAGAGTGTTTGCAGGTGACAGCACGTGTGTTTGTGTGTATAAGTGATGCATGTTTGTATACACTCCAGCTGTGTGTTGGATGAGGGCGTGTGTGGGAAATGGTGTGTGAGCATACGTGAAGGTGTTGAAGAGGATGGGTATGTGTACTTGAGTGATGAATGTCTGTGCACATCTGTGAATGAGTATGTGAGCTGAGCGTCTGTGTGCACACGTGTTGGGCAGGTGGCATTATGGAGCCTAGGCCTTCTCATGTCTGCGGACATGTCAGAGCCTGAGTGAGAGGCCTCTTGTGCCACTTGCCTGTGGATGACCTGTGCAGGCTGATCCTTATGCCCCCTCAGCCTTCTCTGCACAGTGCCAGCACTGTGAGTGCCAGGCATCGGGCCCACCAGCCGTGTCATGGCAGGTGCTCCTGTCTGGCCCCCCTCCCTGCCAACCCCGTCTGTGTGTGGGTAGCCTGCCAGCCCGCCTCCCGGAAGCTGAGTGCTGTGTGCATGTCACCGGGCCTGTGTCGTGCTGCGTGTGGGTGCAGGAAGACGGGGGTGCCTGGCAGGGCTCAGTGGAGGGCGGAGCTCAGGTGGGCGGCCATGGCAGCACCCAGCAGCGGGCGTGGGAAGCCTGGTGCCTCCCATGCTGGCGGCTGCTCAGGGCCACTCCCTCCTCTTCCCTCTCGCTACAGGGTGTATGCACCATGACAGCTGCCTTCCTGCACTTCTTCTTCCTCTCCTCCTTTTGCTGGGTGCTCACTGAGGCTTGGCAGTCTTACCTGGCTGTCATTGGACGGATGCGTACTCGCCTTGTTCGCAAGCGCTTCCTCTGTCTGGGCTGGGGTGAGCAGGGCCCATTCTGGGCTCTGCCAATGGGCTTTGGGGGCAGGGGCAGCAAGACAGGTTCAGCTTCAGTCCTGGTTCCCTTTAGGGCACAGGGGTCATCTGGGCTGGGTAGGGGTCTGGAAGTATGAGAAGACCCTGAGGATTGGCAGCTACCTCACTCTGACTCCTTCTGACCCTTTAGGTCTGCCTGCCCTGGTGGTGGCCGTGTCTGTTGGCTTTACCCGCACCAAAGGATACGGTACATCCAGCTAGTACGTGGTCCTCCCATGATGGGCAGTGGGGGTAACTGGACCTGTTAGGGCCCTACCCTGGGCCTCAGACGTTCTCAGGCTGTATGCCTGGCCCACTCCTGCTGTGGGGCTTTGGGCAAATCCTTCCATATCTCAGAGCCTCAGTTTCTCTGACTGTAAAAGTATGTGCTGGGATTGGATAATCTCTAAGAACCATTTAGTTCAGGGATCAGCTTTGTTTGATCCCCATGGGGCTGGGCCTGATGGTCTTAGTTTTTGTGAGAGGGAAACTGAGGCAGCCCAGAGGGCACTGAGGGATGATGTTGGAGGGTGGGGGTCTGATGCCCCTTCTCTCCACAGCTGCTGGCTTTCCTTGGAGGGTGGCCTGCTCTATGCCTTTGTGGGCCCTGCAGCTGTCATTGTCTTGGTATGTGCACTTTCAGTGTTCTGGGAAGGGTGTGGCCCAGGGAGATCTACTCCTCCCCGTACTCCAGCTCCCACCTGGGGCTTTCCCTGCCAGGAGGGCACCTGGTGATCCTGTCTCCCTCACCCTGCTCCACTGGGCCCTCAGGTGAATATGCTCATCGGAATCATCGTCTTCAACAAGCTCATGGCACGTGACGGCATCTCAGACAAATCCAAGAAACAGAGGGCCGGGTAAGGGGGTGTCTCTATGACTTGGCCTTGTGGGAAATGGTATAGGGAGGGAGGGCTGCGGCCACTCTTGGAGACTCAGGGCTCGATGATGTGACTGACTGGGGCTCCCTAACCTTGATGCATCAAGGGTGCAAGCAAGGTGGGCACTCGGAGTGCTCAGCTGCAGCCCCTCGCCCACCCTAACCCACCTCTCTCTCTCTCGCCTGCCCTCCCCCTCCCACCCTACTTGGGGCTCATGCTGCCCCATCTCCTCCCACTTCCCATGTGTTCCCCCCCCCTTCTCCCATGTCTGTGCCACACCCGAGGTCGGAGCGGTGCCCCTGGGCCAGTCTGCTCCTCCCCTGCTCAGCGTGTGGAGCGGTCCCCAGCCCCCTGCTCAGCTCAGCCTCGGCCAGGAACGCCATGTTAGTTGTGCCCCCGGGGGGCGGGGGGATGGGGGGGGACAAAAGAATGGGAGGCAGTGCCCTTGGTGGGGGGAGGAGGGAGATCAGCCTAGTGCCTGGAAGGCTTGCCCTGCCCCACCAACTGCCACACATTCTCAAGGGCTTGGCATTGAGGTGGCAGAGAGCATTGGAAATGAATGTCTGTGCTTCCTGAAAAATGGATTCCTGTGCCCACCCTTGTTCCCACCCCTGCCCTCACTGCTGGCTTATGTTTTATCTAGGCACAGCTGAAGACTCCTCCCTACACCCCAACCTACAGAGGCTCATAGAATCTCAGGGCCTTAGAATTTTTGAGCCCATACAGCCTTAGAATTAGAATGATAGAATCTTAGACTAAGACAATCAGAAGCTAAGAATGTTAGAATATGAATCATAGAGTCTTATCACCTGTCATAGAATTCGAGAGTTAGAATTTCACAGGCATTGAATCTCAACCAATTGGGGGACAGGGACTCTTGGAGGTAGAGAATTATGTCACTGAGACACCCTTGTCCTCGGCAGCTGAGAATCTTAAAATCCCAGCCATGTACAAGTCCACAAGGGCGACAGGCCCAACATCCCTCCCAGGGCCAGAAGTCCCTCTCCGCCTTCCTGACCAGTGAGGTCCAGCTCTATCTTGCACATCTCCAGGGTCAGGGAGCTCACTGCCTCTGAGGCAGCTGGCACCATCTCTGGGAAGCTCTGTGGAGTAGAAAGCTCACTGTCACTTGGGTTGCCATCTGCCTCTCTGACCCAATCTGTCAGAACTAGCAGTTGAAAGCTTGGGTTTTGGAGACGGCCAAGCTGGGTTTGCATCCCAGCTCAGTCTCTCTCTGCCCAGCTGGGCACACTCCAGTTTCCTGATCTGTAAATTGGGATAATAATCCCCATGTCTGTTTATTGGAGTTGTTTTGATCACAATGTGAACTAATATATGTAAAGTGTTCAGTGTAGGGCCTGGCAGAGAATTGGTGGTTAATCAATGGTAGCTCTTATGGCTGTGATTAGGCCCTCTCTCAGTCTTGGCTCTGCCTCCAGGGGCTGTGGAGACCACTGGGCCCGCCCCTGGCCAGGCTGAACAGCCTCCAGGGGCTCTTCCTAGGACAGGTCTTGGCCCCCTGCCCATCTTTCTGCCTTGTCCGGAGCTGTGCCCACCTCTGCCTGACTCCTCCCACTGCAGGGTGTTCATGAAACAGTGGGCTGGGTGTGGCACCTTGCCCATGTGGGCTGTAGCTGGTGATGGCAGGTTGGCACTGATGCCTGGATGCAGGGCCCATCTGCCTTTTCCCTTCTGCCCTCCCCTATCAAGGAGGTGGGGGTATGTGGGTTTGGCCCTGATCCCAGCTTTTACCCCTCGCCCCAGCTATGGTCTTTCTGCTCAGGGCTCTGAGCAGCCCCTGAGGGGCCTGGGGGCCTCTCCTTGGGGGAACTGAAGGGGATGAACCTCTGCTGCACTGGCCCTGGCCCCCATCTTCTCCCCAAAGATTTGTGCTCTGTGACGTCCTCTATGTGCTCTACCTGTTTAATCTTTTTATCTGTGTGTCTCTGCCTGTCTCACCCCCTCTCACACTGTGTCTGTTATCTCCTGGTCCCTTTTCCTCTCCTCCTCTCCCAGAATCTCTGGGGATGTGGTCCAGGATGTGATTCTGTGCAAATTCAGGCTGAAAGTTACAGCATCTGCATCTGTCTCCTTCTTGTCTTCTCTCCCACTTGTCTCTTTCCACCTTCTCTGGCTCTGTCCTGTGATGCTGCCTCTGCCTCTGGCTCAGTCCCACTGTGTCACTGTGTCTGTATCTCCCACCCTCCTGGTCCCTGCTCTGGCCCCACAGTTCTGCACTTTCTTTCCTGTTCTCTGTTTCTCTGCCTTTGGTTCCTCAGCCTCTTTCTGCTTGGGGACATAACTGAGGTCTTGGAGTTTGGGACCCTGGCAGTCTTGGGCAGCGTAAGGGCCCCAGGCTGCATGTGGGCCTGGGCTCATCCCACTCTGTCACGGAGTGCCCCTCTGATAGACCCTCTGCTGCTGTCTTCAGGGCCTCCCTCTGGAGCTCCTGCGTGGTGCTGCCCCTGCTGGCACTCACCTGGATGTCTGCCGTCTTGGCCATGACAGACCGCCGCTCCGTCCTCTTCCAGGCCCTCTTCGCTGTCTTCAACTCTGCGCAAGGCTTTGTCATCACGGCTGTGCACTGCTTCTTGCGCCGAGAGGTGGGGCTAGGCCTCTCCTGTCCTTGCGTACCCACCTCTCAAGGCCAGTCCTCTCATGTCTCCTCACTGTGCAGACCGGGAGAATTGAGGCCCCAACCAGGCTTCCAGCTGGGCAACCCTGGGCTTCCTGGTCTTCTGGGGCTCCTTCTCCCCTCTGCCCTTCCCCTTGGCTAGATGTGCTTCTGTCCTTCCCCATCTGCCTGGGTGCCCAGGGTGGGAGGTCTGCCAGCTACAGGCAGGGTCCCTGTGGTGGCCTCAGACCAGCAGGCACCTGCTGCCCCCAGGTCCAAGACGTGGTGAAATGCCAGATGGGTGTGTGCCGGGCTGATGAGAGTGAAGACTCCCCCGACTCGTGTAAGAATGGGCAGCTGCAGATCCTGGTGAGTGAGGAGGCCTGGGCAGGGTGCAGTGGGTTCTGAGTGTGCCCTCCCCCACTCGCTTGCCCCAGGCCCCTTACCTTTCTCATCCACGGCAGGGAGGGGACAGAGACCAGGTTTTTAATTTAGGCTCAGCCACTGACGGCTGGGTGACATTGGCAAGTCTTTCCCTTTTTTGTTTTTCCCACTTGTCAGTCAGGTGGGGCTGGAGTAGACATGTCTGGGCCCCTCTGGGCTCTGTTGGGCAGTGTGCCACGGGCAGCACTTCTGGGTGGGTAGGGAGAGGACGGAGCTCCACCCCCACCCTGATACATCCTCTCTCTGCCCACCTGCTCTGTCCCTCTCTGCCTGTAGTCAGACTTTGAAAAGGATGTGGACCTGGCTTGTCAGACAGGTGAGTCTGCCTATGCAGAGCTGAGAATGGTCCCCCAGGGAAGGACAAGAAGGGACGGTCCCCCGCCCCATTGTGGGAAGCCCTGAGGGCCTGGCTGTGGGGGTTAGCTTTAGCGTCAGACAGCTCTGAGTGAATTCAAGGCTGTGAACACACTGGTGACTGTGGACACCTTACCTGAGCCTTAAGTGGATCAGAAGACATCAAGTGCAGGGTGCTCGGCACATAGTGACTGTTACAGTATCGTGTCATTTCCATGATTCTTGCCAGAACCTCTCTCCTGGGGGGGGACTGCTGAGGGAGAGGCGGGGAGCAAGACCCTTTTGACAGTCTCAGGGCTGTAGGGTCAGTGGTCAGGGACTGTAGCAGAGGCTGACTGTGGGGGCTGGGCCTTGGCTGTGTGTGGGCCTCTTCTGGTGTTGGAGGGAGTACCAAGCACCCAGCCATCTCTGTAGGACTCAATTTCCTCCTCTGCCTGAGCTCAGGGGTTTGGTACCTGCCCAGCCCAGACAAAGGCACCTGGGGGCTCCTCCTCCCCAGGGCTTACCTCTCTCCCACTCCTGCCCCCCCAGTTCTGTTCAAGGAGGTCAACACTTGCAACCCATCCACCATCACAGGCACACTGTCCCGCCTGTCCCTGGACGAGGATGAGGAGCCCAAGTCCTGCCTCATGGGTCCCGAGGGCAGCCTCAGCTTCTCACCACTGCCTGGGAATATCCTGGTGCCCATGGCAGCCTCACCAGGCCTGGGGGAACCGCCCCCGCCCCAGGAGGCCAACCCTGTGTACATGTGTGGGGAGGGCAGCCTGCGGCAGCTGGACCTCACATGGCTACGGCCAGCTGAGCCAGGCTCCGAGGGAGACTACATGGTGCTGCCCCGACGGACTCTGAGCCTGCAGCCTGGGGGTGGAGCTGGAGGGGGAGAGGATCCCCCAAGGGCCAGGCCTGAGGGCACCCCCCGACGGGCCACCAAGGCACTGGCCCACACTGAAGGCTACACCAGCTTCCTGTCTGTGGACCACTCGGGCCTGGGGTTGGGCCCTGCC
This sequence comes from Lyroderma lyra, assembly GCA_004026885.1. NCBI lineage: Eukaryota > Metazoa > Chordata > Mammalia > Chiroptera > Megadermatidae > Lyroderma > Lyroderma lyra. Next base: position 17,749 of record PVJL010001109.1, on the reverse strand, counting down.
TATGGGTCTCTACAGAACCCCTATGGGATGACCTTCCAACCACCTCCACCAACGCCCAGTGCCCGCCAAGTGCCCGAGGAGCGCAGCCGGACCATGCCTCGCACGGTGCCTGGCTCCACCATGAAGCTGGGCTCCCTGGAGGTGAGGGGCTGTAGGGCATAGGGTGGGGGTGGGAGGCCTGCTCCCATGTGCCTGAGACTGTCTACATCCCAGGAAGGGGCAGCTGGCACCGTCCCCAGAGCAGCACCTTTGTACGAAGCTGCTGGGAATGTACACGCTGTGCATTTCTAACCTCTGTTTGTGCCCACGGCAGCTCCAAGGGAATCCTGGCTACTCTGAACTCAAGTGGGCTTGGACTCCACATGCTGAGGGTGCACTTCACAATGTGTTCACACTTGCTTTAGTGCCTACTTTGGGGTGACTGGTTAGGGTGTGTCTGTTTTTAAGGGGCCTGTGCTGTACTGTCAGGGAGGACACAATGGCTGAGAGCCTGGGCCTCTGAGTTAACATGGATCTGAACGCTACTGATCAGTGAGACCTTGAGTGAAATCTCTCTCTGAGCCTCAGTTAATCTTCTCAGTCTTAATATCTCCAAGCCTCAGTTTCCTTATTTGTAAAGTGGGGATAACAGAGCCGCCTTTTTGTAGAGATGTTGTGAGGATATATAATTGAGTGATATAAAACATTTGTCTCTGTGTGGAGCAGGTAGAAAGAGCTAGATAGATAATTGGGAATTGCTGCCGATACCATCCCTGAAACCAGCCTCAGCACTGCCCACAGGCCTGTGGCAACTGACCGCTCCCTTCCTAAGAAAATGTCAGCCCCTCTCTCTCACTGCCTGTGTGGTTTCTATGGCTGCCTCACTGTCCCTCCGGTCGCCTCAGATCTGCTGTCTGCACGGAATCACCAGGAGCAAGCAGGCAGCAGTAGCCCACAGTAGAACTCTAGATGGAGGGATCAGGGGGATATGGATAAGGAAGAGGCAGGAGTCACAGCTCAGACACTGCTGGCTGCTCATGTTCGGCCTCAGAAACCTCCCCGTCCTCCGCACTAAGGAAATTAAATTAGCAGTTAGAAGGTTCACAAGTTTAGTTTTTCTCCAAAAATGTTTCTTGAACATTTGGTGCCTGCTCCTGTTGCAGATGGCAAAAACAGGAAGGCGTAACAAAGGCAGACACCTCGACGCTAGTGTTGGGCTGGTTGGGGCGCACTCAGCATCATGGCGAGTTTGGGTCTGTGGACACCTGCCCATGGTTGGACCGCCGAGGAGGGGCCAGCATTTGGATTCCTTGTGTGGGAGGTGGCAATAAATGTGGTGTCTTGAGGGGTCAAGGATGACGTCTGGAATTCTGGTATGGGCAACTGCAGCGGGGCGGATGCGGAGGAGTGGGTTTGTGGCAGAGAATTCCAAATTTATTCAGCTGGGCACAACTGTGTGTGTAGGGCCTGTGGGCATCGGGGGACAGGAGGAGGTATCCCCCTGCCTCCAGAAAGCAAGGTGTGGCTGGGAACAGGGAGGACATACGTGTTTGGCGAAGGGCAGGAGAAGGTCCAGGGCAGAGTGCACAGAGCCTAGCGTTGGGGCAGCCCAGGTAGCTGGTGGAGAAGGAGCGGGCAGAGGGGTGGGAGGAGGACCAGGAGAGTGGTGTCATGAAGGCCAGTGGTGGCAAGCATGGCTGCTGGGCCTGGGACTTGGGAGATCTAGATGGTGGTTTCAGCATCATCTGTAAAGGCCTTGGGGCAAGTCTCTTCTCCTCCCTGGACCTTAGTTTCCCCCATGTAACCCCGGAAAAGTTGGCCTTGGTCTCATGAGTGCTCCATGCCAGCATTCTAAGACTAAGGCCTCCTTGAGTGGCACTGGACACCATATAGGTTGTCGGGGCCTTTGAGTTGATCTTGGACAAGTGAGGGCCTAAGGGGTGTGTTGGGGTGAGGCCAGGGAGGCGGGGCCTGGTTTGTCAGGAAAAGGGGCAAAGCAAGGTCAAAGGAAGGACTAAAAACCCAAGTCCTTGTGTTTGCCGGACAAGTGGAGTGTTCCAAGGAGAGGGGAGCCCATGGCTGGCAATGAGAAAGGGACAAGATGGGACAAAGAGGTAGAATCCAGGGTACAGAGGAAGGAGCATCTACTTTGTGATCCCAGTGGAAATCTGTGTCCCTGCCATGTTGGAAGTCTGCACTGGGACATTTGGCCTGTGTGTGGTTGCATGTCTGCGTGTGCACCGTGTGTGTGCTCCCTGTGAGTGTCGGTGCACATTGCAGGGGCGGCAGGGAGTGTGGGCCTGGGGCTGGCGCTGCAGCCTTGTGGCGGAGTAGTGCCTCAGCTCCTCAGCCCTCAGGCCACAGCCCCAGGGGCTGCCCTCTCAGGATTCCAAACTCCTGGGCCTGGGCCTCGGTTGGGGGAGGATGCAGTGGGCAGACCCTGGGGTGCCAGGTTTCTGGGTGCTGTGCGTGGTATAGGGCTTCCTTCTCCTTCACTGCGTCCTTGCTGTTCCTTCCCAGCGAAAGAAGTTACGGTATTCAGACCTGGACTTTGAGGTAAGTGCTGTGTGTATGTGTGTGTTGGGGAGGGTTGTCCCTGGAGAGTCCACTCCTAAAATTAGCTCAAAGCCCATTGCAGAGCCTGACCCTTTGGTTTCTGTGGGATCCTCCCAATGTCCCCCCCTGCCCAAGCCCGCAGCTCTGGGGTAAAGCGAGAGCCAGGCCTTGTCCTAGGTGGGGCAGCAGGAGGCAGGGGTGTGGGGACCCAGGATGCTGTGTGCCCCGAGTTGGGGGCTGGCTTACCATGCTGCCCCAGTGGGTAGCACCTCCTCTGAAGCCCTGTGGCTCCCAGAAGGTGATGCACACCCGGAAACGGCACTCGGAACTCTACCATGAGCTCAACCAGAAATTCCACACTTTCGACCGCTACCGCAGCCAGTCCACGGCCAAGGTGAGGGCTCCTCCTGTGGCTGCCGCTGCCCGAAGCTAAGGGCTTGACCTGGTGCAGTGGCCCCTGGGGTCAGACCCTGACCCGTGGCCCCCGTTACAGAGGGAGAAGCGGTGGAGTGTGTCCTCGGGTGGGGCAGCTGAACGGAGCGTGTCCAGCGTAAGTCCGGCTGGGCTGGGTGGGGGTTAGGGGACTCCGAGGGACTCATTTCCTCCCTGCCCACCTCCTCTGCTTGGGCAACCTCGTCCTGCTTCACCAAGGGCCTACCCATGGCATACACGACAGCTCTGGGGTCACTCAGAGATGGGGAACATTGACAGGGATTCCACCAAGGTCTTGAGGCGGGTGGGCAGGCAGGAGACATGGTCTCAATGGGCCACTCTGAGCACAGAGGTCAGGAGCCCACCTCTAGAGCCAGGCAGATCTGTATTTGAACCCAACTTTGGCACTTGGTTGCTCAGTAACTTTGGGTATCACTGGGCATCCTCAGTTTGTCCTTCTGTACAGTGGGTGAGAGGGTATTGCCCTGTCTCCACGGGCCCTTTCCTCTCCCCCCAACAGGAGAAGCCCAGTCCTGGAGAGCGTCCCAGCTTGTCCCAACAGCGGCGACATCAGAGCTGGAGCACCTTCAAGTCTATGACACTGGGCTCGCTGCCCCCCAAGCCCCGAGAACGGCTGACTGTGCACCGGGCAGCAGCCTGGGAGCCCACGGAACCACCAGATGGCGACTTTCAGACAGAGGTGTGAGTGCCACGCCGGACTGTCCACTGCGTATAAATATATATATCTCTCTATTTTCACACTCCACTTTGGAACTACCCAGGAGCCAGCGCCCCCCTCCCCTCTCCCGAGGGCTGGGCAGGGAGGTGCAGTGGACTCAACTGGGCTGGGGGAGCCAGACACAGTGTGGCCTGGGGGGCCAGGGCCATTCCCTGTTTCTCAGAGCTCCCTCAGCCACTGGAGCCCCATCTTTGCCCCAGCCTGTCTGTCTCTGTCCCGGGCTGGGGAGGGGGGAGGGGAACTTTGTTGGGAATAAACTTCACTCTGTGGATTTTGCTGCCGAGCTGTTTGCTTCTCCCAGGTGAAGGCCCAGCCCTGGGACCCCAACTTTGTTCCTCCATCTCCTTGTTTCACCTTCTTGGTCTTGTCAAATTGTGTGACGGAGTCAGGCCAGCCCTGATTGGGAGTGGGGCACCTTGACTCTGACCCTGTCTTTGCGCTTGAATCCCCGGGTGACCTTGGACATCCCTTTCTTTGTCGGGACCTGGGGTAAGCAGATTGGGAATGTGGAGTGGGGCCCCTTGGAACTGGCCTTTCCCAGTGGCTATGATGGTCATGGCTACCTTTTATTGGGGCCCAGAGACCAGACTGCCTGAGCTGGAGCCCAGGCAGAGCTTTGTACCCTCAGTTTCCCCATCTGTAAAATGGGGATGATACTAGTACATAACCTCTTACGGTTTTTTTGTTTTTTTTTGTTTATTTTAATGTGGGTAATTCCCTGGCTGGGAATCGAACCCAGGCCACAGCATTGAAAGCGCCAAAGCCTTAGCCACTACACCACCAGGGAACTTCTCTCTTAGGGTTTTTATGAGGATGAAACAAATTAACATATATGACGCACTTAGTGAGTGCCTGGCACAGAATAAGCTCTTTAAGAATCTGCTACTGCCCCTTGGCACTTGGTCTTATGCTGTGCTCTGTGCTAGAGCTTAACACACAAGCCCTGACCCCTCACCACAACCTTGCTGGAAGGTTTTAGGTTGCCCATTTTGTGGGAAGGACAATGAGGAAAATGGAAGTGCCCTGTTCAAGGGCACAGTCACAGGCAGGGCTGGGACCTCACCTTTATCAATGCCCCTTGGTAGGACAAGAAGCTTGAGCTCGTCTTCCAGGGACCTGATCTTTATGGCTGTAGGGGAATGGCAGGGAGCTGGGTTGTGGTGGTCTCAGGTTCAGGGGCTCAGGGTGGGTTGCGGGGTGGTGGGGTCAGGCTGGCTTGGTGCCAGAGGGCAAGGGTGGGAGACTCATTGCTTGGGTGTATTCTTTACCTGCCTGAGTGAACAGATCCTTGCTCTGTTCCTTGGCACCCAGGAAGAGCGGGTATAGGGTCAGTGTGTGGAAATATCTTACAGTAAGTGCTATGGCTCTTCTGTGGTCAGGCAGGAGCAGGGGCCACAGATAGGGCTGCTGGCCTGGTCATTTAGCAACAGGCACCTCTAGAGCCCTCCCCAGGGACTCAGAGATATAGATGCAGGCCCTTGGAAATCTGACAGTCCCTGGGGCTGGCCGACGTGTCAGAGGGAGGAGATAGGAGCCTCTCCCTTGGGCAGCACCAGCACTTACATGTACAGAAAGTACTCACTCAGGCAACACCACTTTTGAGACTTTGAGGTAGGTTTTGTGACTCCCCGTTTTACAGATGAGGAAATCAGGGCTCAGAGAAGGATGTGACTTTCCCAAACTCCCAGAGCTTGTAAGTGACTATATTAATCTTGTGGTACAGACTCCCAGTACCAGCCATCTTAGATAGAAGGGTACATTGTTTGCTCAGGGATTGCAAGCTGCAGCAAGGACAGCGTGGCAAGCATTGGGTGATGGGACCCAGGGTCAGTGTGCTGCCAGATGTTCCATCCCTTCCAGCTGCTGTTCGTGTCAGCTCCATTCTTTTAGGCAAGTTTCCTCACCCACCTCAGTCCACCAGGCTTCCATCTCCCAGCTCCCATCACTCAACTTTGCCTCCAGAGGAAAAGGAACTTTCTTTTGAATTCCAATCAGCAAACTCCCAAGGAAGGGCTCTGGTCGGGCACTGTGATTGGCAGCCCCCCTTAGGAACTTCAGAGGAGGGGGAAAGGTTGTAGATCTCTAAAAGAGGGGCTGCTCCTAGAAGGGGGTGATAGGCTCGCTCAAACAAAGCCCCTGTCCCTGGCCTTATGCCAGCAGACCCCACCCTGCATCCTGGGTCAGGCCTTCCTCTGAGCTACTACCTAAAGCCTCCTGAGTGCCTGTGTTCCTGTCTCCTTCCTTCCCAGCCTTGGGCTCCACTGGCCTCCACTGGGATCTCTGGAGCTGAGCTGCAAAGTGCATTCCTCTCCTCTCTTAGAGTTTCTTGCTTAGAATCTGGTTTGAGGAGGAAGTTTAGCATTCACAGCATTGATTCTGCTCAAACAGCAACCACAGCTGCTGCAGAGGCTCCTGGGAGCTTTGAGGCTCGTCACTTCCTTGGTCAGGGGCAAAGCTTTCCTGTGTTGAGGACTGTGCCCCTCTCTCCCCCTCAGTCCCCACTCCCCTAGGCACTGAATTGTCTGTCATGTTACCTTGGTTAGGTCACTGGACCCTGCCTGACTTGGGTTTCCTTATCTATAGCCCTTCTATTTGGGCTAATACCTAACAACCTGTCATTTCTTTCCTGGGCTTGAATTTCTCATCTCATCGTCCTTATTTTCTCTGCCTCCAGTCTCCAGTCCTTTGCCCACCTGGTCCTGGTGTGATCTTTCCAAAATGCAGATCTGGCCAGGCCACTGTCCTGCTCAGAAGCTTCCTGAGGATCCTAGAATTGGCTTAGAATGCAAGGTCCAGGGTGATGTATCCCTTGCCCACCTCTTCTGGCCCATCTCTCACCTCCACACCTATGCACATGCCATTCATTCTGCCTGGAATTCCCTCCTGCTTACAGGCAAGGTTGCCTTTATCCTTTCAGATCCAGTGTAAGTGGCTCCCTCTGTGAAGCCATCCATCCCTGAACTCCCTGTCCCAGCAATCAGCACTCATTGGCCTCCCATAGCCTGGCACACACTTTCACTGTTGCACTGCTCCTGCAGAATTGCTCTCATCTGTGTCAATCTGGTTCAGGTTTGTATACTCAGGTGAGGGCTCCACAGGGAGCAGGCATCAGCTGACCTTTACTAAGTGAACAGATAGAATGCACAAATCTCCCCCAACACTGGTTTTCCTCCTCTGCAAAATGGGGATAACCAGAACCCTCACCCAGCCATCCTCAATGGGTGTCTGGAGCATGCTGTGAATTTATTCATGGGGAGCATTTTGCAAGTGGTATCTACCCCTCCCCCCATTATTTCTTCCTGGGCCTCTGCTGTCTGTCCTAGGACCCCAGGAGGAGAACCAGCCCTAGGTGCTGTCCAGGGTGCTGACAGGGACCTGCTGCCCTCCCAAGAGATAAGGAGACAGCCTGAAAGGCTCGCCTAAGCTCAGCGGCAGCCTTTCCCTGGCTCCCAGACTGTGGCAGTGTTATGGATAGGCAGAAGAGCCCTACCTCCATAAGACCCCAGGGAATGTTCAATAAAAAACATGCAAACTACATACGTACCTTTACATTTTCTAGTAGTCTTTTTTGGGTGGGGGAGGGGGTCGTTCCCTGGCTGGGAATTGAACACAGGCCACAGGGTTGAGAGTGCTGAAGTCTAGCCACTACACCACCAGGGAACCCCTTCTAGTAGTCATTTTTAAAAAGTAAAAAAAAAAAGGAATTCATTTTAATAATGTATTTAACTCAATATATTAAAAAAATCATTTCAACACATAATCAATACAGTTAACAACGAGATACTTGACATTCTCTTTTCATCCTACATCTTTGAAATCTAATGTGTGTTCACATGTACAGCACATCTCATTCAGTCTGGCCATATTTTGAATGCTGAGGAACCGCATGTGGCTAGTGGCTGCCATAATAGGCAGCACAGCTCCAGAGAGAATTAAGGCAGTGATCTGGGGCAAGTCAGTGCTGTGTCCTCTGAAAAGGAGGCATGAGTACTACCTGCCCTACTGGGTCATGGTGAAGGCTCATGGAGGTGAGGTAGAGAAGGTTTCCAGACCAGTGCCAGCACAAAATAGGCCCTAAGTCAGTGTTCTGGGAATCTAGGGATTCAGAAGATCCAGGTGGGCAGGTCAGGGGTGTTGGGAAGTAGAAGAAGGTCCTAAGGAGACCTGTGGACTGGCATCAGGCCTACCTCAGCAGAGCTGGGAAAGGCTGTACCCCATCTCCCAATCCCTACAATCACCCCTAGAGCCTGTCTTCCCTCTTTCACCTGCAGCACCAGACCCTGGGAGAACGGGGCAGGTTGGGACTGACAGTTGAACAGACACATTAAAATTCACTTGGGTTTAATTTACTTCCATTAGGCACCAATTAAAAGGAAATTAGGTGGCCTAGGGGGCCTGAGGGAGAACGTGGTTGTGGGATGCTGCCAACTCCTGCTTCTCAGGACTCATTCTCCTTGAGGCTTTCTCTTACCCATTCTGGCTGCTCATGGGGTCCACAGTTGGGGATTTTTAGGGCTATCCCCCAGGGCCCCCTTTTATTCCCTTTGTACTTTTCCAAGGTTATTGACCCCCAGGAAGACCCCTACCCTCTCAGGTCCTAAGACATGCTAAGTGTCCAGAGCAGAGGAGACTCCAATAAGGGATTTCAGGCTAGTGAGAATCAAGAAGGGTGTTGAACAGGAGACTGGCATGATCAGATTTATATATAATATTAATAGGATTGCTCTCGGTGATTGGGAAATGGATGGGGGGGTGGTTACTGACAAGTGAGGGTGGATGCAGATGGACCAGTGAGGAGACCATTTATATGAAGGAACTTTAACTAGGGAGGTGCCATGGAGAGGGCATGGAAGCTGTATGTATGTAGTAGGTAGAATTGTCATCCCTGGTGTAGATGGTATGGAAAGGAGCCAAGCATGACTGATGGGCTAGTGTCTACACACTTGGATGAATAAACATGCCATTGGATTTGGGGCACAGGAAGAAGATTGGCTTTGGAGGAGAAAATCATGACTTTGATCTTGGGCATGTTAACCATGAATTACCTTGGAGATGGTCAAGGGGGATTTCAAGTGGGAAGTAGGTGGTTAGATGGGACTGGGATTCAGGAGAAGGGCTGGGCTAAAATCACTGGCATGGCATGAGCCATATTGGAGTGGGCTGTAGAGTGAATTGGAGTGAGTGTAGAGTGAATGAAGTATAGACCATTCTTGAAGTGGGGCTATGAAAAAGGGGATAAAGTTCAGGGCCCACTGTAGCTCTGAAGGTGAATTAGCCGGAGAAGATGATGGAATGTTTCCAGGAATGGAGAGGCCCTAACCCCCTCCCCAAGATCCTACGTAATGACAGGCCAAAAATAACCAGCTTTACCATCTTGGGAGGCAGGGTCCTGAGACCCGGCAATAGAAATCATCACAGAGATTGATTGTGCTCATTTGTTGGGCTGCAGGCCAGCCACTGTTTTTGAAACGGGGAGGGGGGGCACTGGAAGGAAGGGGTGGGCACTCAACAAAACCTCAGACCTTCTGAGGGGAGGGAACTCTGGACTCCCTGGGGAGCACCCAAGGCATAAGATGGAGATGTAGACATGGTGACCTGGGCTCTCTGCAGCCCTTGCTCCTACTCTGCCTCACCAGGCAGAAGCAGAGGTAAGCCCTGCCCCCAAACCTCAGCTTCCCACTGGGCCTTCTCCAGGCTGGTATGTCCCCATCCCTTGTGATGGCATGGCACAGCCCCAGCCATCAATCCAGGCATCCCTAGAGTCAACCAAGAAAGTCAATATTTAATTTGGGCACCATGTTAATGCTATTGATTGCCGACTCCCCCTCCTCCACTTCCTCAGGCTCATTTGTCCCTTCCCATTCACTGGGGGTGGGGGCAGTGCCTGAACTTGGTGGACACAGAGCTCAGCCTGGGGTTGGCTTGGTGAAACTGGCCAGCATGTGAGGGTGCTGCCCCGAGCCACCCAGCTGTCCTTTTTCCTAAGAATCATTGACCTGCTTTGTCTGAATTTCCCCAGCCCTGTCTCTGGCGAGGATGGTGAGGTAGGGAGGGAGGGGAGGTCCACTTGGCTCTCAGGAAGGGGGAGTTTAACTCTCTGTAGCGTCCAGACACAGAGCAGGCCTTGTTGGGGGAGTGAATGATGGAGGCAAAGATAGAACCCATGTGGAGTATGCCACTATGCAAGAGGTGAGAGGCGGAGGGCTGTGCCAGCTCAGCCTTCTGGAATCTCTCCTGGATGCTGACACTGCCTGTGTGATGCTGTGGAACCCACATGGAGATGGTGAGGTGAAGGTCCACCCTTAGGCCCCAGAGAGGAGCTGGAGGGTGCGTGGAGCCTAGAGGATTAGAGCCCAGATGGGCAGTGAAAGAGGCTGTGGGGAGGGCAGAGCCCACAGCAAGGCTGGGCTGGGGCCAACTCCACTATTTTTGTCAGCTCTGTGGATCCAGATAGACGCAGGTAAGCTGGACCCTTGGCATTCTTCCCCAGCCCAGCCCACTCACCCTCAGGAAGGGAAAGGAATCTGCTCTGGAAGCCAGGCTTGTGCTTAAATAGCAACTGTATTCCCAACATGCTTAGTGACCTTGGGCAAGTTAAGTAACTACTCTGAGCCTTAGATTTCTCCTCTGAGAAGTCTCGTAGAACCGCGATCACTTTGTATAGTTTTCAGAGGGTCAGGGATGGGCAGGGGCAAGATTTAGTGGCCCAAAGGAATGTTCCCCAGAGTTCTCACACTGAGCAGCTGCCAAATCTGGTGCAGCCTTGAGAAGCTGCCAAAAAGGTTGCTTTAGGGCTGTCCACTGTCAGGCCAGTTAGGTCTAGTGCCTATGGCACCCTTGGTGGTCTTCTTTATCCCCAGCCCACAAGCCAAGACCCTGCCACTGAGGGAACAGTTTGGCCAGTTCTGCTATCTAGCACTGGGTGACCCAACTGCCAGATAGTCCAGCTGGAGGCACTAGCAAGATGGCAGCAACACACATATACACACATATAAAAGGAAAGAATTCTGCTTCAATTAACTTACCCAGAAATTTGCAATGGAAAGACCCAAAAAGAAGTTGTCTTCATTTCCGCAGATATGTAAGTATTATGCTTCATGGATAAGGATTATTTCTATTATGAATTATGTGTGGCGAACACCAGACTTTTTTCCATGGGTAGGACTTCTAAATGCCTTAATCTTGGCATCCTGAGCTTCCCAAGGACTCCTCATAGCCCAGCTGACCAGCTCTGAGCCATTCAGTCAAACCTTGAGCTGGAGCGTCTGTCTTGGTCATTCATTTGTTCAGTAAACATTGCCTGATGCCAACTCGTGCCAAGCTCTGAGCTGGACACTGACAAAGCAGATGAAGAAGATGGTCTCTAGGAAGGATACCAAGGAGGAGGGAGGCAGGGAGAAGGGATGGATTTTTTTTCCTCTGCCCCAAACCTTCCAAGGGCCTCCCATAAATAAGGGCTCTTAGAATAAAGTTAAGACTCCATATTGTGGCCCAAGGGGTGGGCCTGATCAGGTTCCTATTCCCACTGCCCTGAGTGAGTCTCCTACTGCTTTCCTCACGGATGGAGCTCCAGCCACATTGCCTCCTTTTTGCTCCCCTAACACATTTCATGGTTTTCATGCACCCCAGGACCTTTGCATGTACACCCTCCACTCTTCCCCAGTTACCTACTTTGCTGGATCCTCTCCTTTTTTATTTTTATTTTTTTTAAAGCATTTGTTTATTTGTTTGTTTGTTTTTATGTGGGTAGTTCCCTGGCTGGGAATCGAACCCAGGCCTCAGCGTTGACAGCACCGAAGCCTTAGCCACTACACCACCAGGGAACTCCTGGATCCTCTCCTTTGGATTGAAGCTCTAATGCCATGTCAGAATGGCCTTCCCTTGCATACCCCTTGCTCCTCTGAGTCATTTTTGATGGCATCCCCCTAATCCTTCCATAGTACTGCCCCTCCTGATCTGAAATTATGGCACCTGTTTCCTCTTTATTGCCTATCTCCCCCACTAGAGTGTGAGCCTGAGGGCAGGATAGGGTGATATTCACTGATATATATGAGGGCTGTCTGGAAAAAATCCAGCCACTGTCAATATAACATTGTCATATTACGTGGCTGGATACTTTCCGAACAGCCTTTGTATACCATTACATGGCACATCATAGGAGCTTAGATAGTTTTGAATGGGTGAATGAATGAATGAATGTGGTACTTAAGTTTCCCGTAGAACATTAAGAGTTGGGTATCCCAGAAACAGAGCTAAAGCTCTGGTCCTCAGTGCGCTGCCACAGGCCCCCTGTGTTTGTGTCTAGGTCTAGGGGCGGGAGTGGGGGGTGTAGAGGGGATGGGATGTGCAGGCCTGGGAAGGGGAATGCCTCACAGGACTGCAGCCTCAGGGCATGCATATTGCAGGAGGCTTATTCCTTGCATATTAACTTGCTGCTGGACAGGCAGCTCCCGCTGCTGCTGAAGTTTTCACTGTCAGAGCCAATGATTGATCAGGGATGGGGGTTGGGAGGACAGAGCGTCCATGTCCAGAAAGCGACCTACACTTTTGTGTGAGAGTGTCATGTGCCGTTGCATGTCTGATTTAGGCAGGGACTTGCTCCCAGGTGGCTGTGCATGGGTGCTGCATGTGCAGTTGCATGTCTGAGCATGCTCTGCTCTTACCTGGCCTGCAGTGCACGCAGGTGGCTTGTGTTTTACATGCCATCACTTTTAAGCCCAAAGGAGGGACGGAAGGGCTTAGAGACTATGGAGTTCCACAGCCCTCGTGCAGAGACAGAAACTGAAGCCCATAGAGGGGAGAGGTTGCTCGAGGTCACATCATGAGTCCATGGAGGGTCAGGGCTAATGCTCAGTGGACAATGAACATTTATGGAGAACTAAATGTGTATCTGGCACTGTGCAGGGCACTGGGGACTTGCCATACTAGAGAAACCCACAGTCCAGAAGATGGGCCTGGGGGAAGAGGGAGACAGACGTGGGCATGAGCAGGAAAGGTCTCCTCTGCCTTTAGGGAGAGCGTGTCAGGGAATGCTTCTTAAAGAAGGAAACGTGCTGAGCTTTGAAGACTAATTGAAAGCTCACCAGGCAGAGAAAGGGTAAAGGGCACTCCAGGTGGAAGGTGCCACATAAGCAAAGGCAGGAGGCATGAAACAACCTGGCAAGTTTGGGGAATAGCAAATCCTGTGGTTTTGCTGCAGTGGAGAGTGCAGGGAGGATGGGCTGCAGAGGTGAGGCTGTGAGCGAGTCAGGTTCCAGTCACAGTGGGCCTCATGGACCATGACAGGGGTCTGGATTTTATTCCGAGGACTGTTGGGGAATCACTGAAGGCAACTTGGGTTTTGAAAGATTTCTGTAGCTATTGAGTAAAAGTGAATTCAACAAATAGATTTTGAACACTTACTATGTGCCAGGCACCACACTGGGTCCCGAGGATTCAGTTGGGAATGAGGTACACACATCTGAGCCTTGCGGTGGGAATACAACAGACGGGGGAGCACGTAGGAAACTTGGCACACAAACGCAAGAAATACCCCATTTCTCTATTCTCTTTAAATCAGCTCCATTCTAACTCACTCTAAGCCCTCTCCTACAAATTGGCAGAAAATTCTATTTCAACCACCACTGGGCCCCTTGCAGAGGCTGTGCAAGGACCTGCTGTCTTACCTGGGCCTAAGCTTGGAGGAGGTGCCTCGTCTCCAGTCTACATTGATCACACAGAGATGCCTATTGTCCTAGTCCACACAGTCCCTTTAGCAACTCAGCTGTTCCTCTGCCAGTTGAAGGCACTGAGACTAGTATCCCAGTGCTTGGGCTCCATCCTCCTCAGACACACAGCCACCTGTCCCCACAAATCCCATCACCTATCAGGGGAGCGGCAGCTGGAGACAGGCCTCCACTGCTCACAGGACCTCCACTTCTGCCCCCTCTGGAGCTGGCTGCTCTCTCTCCTTTCTCTGCCACATTGGCTGCCCTCTTCTCCGCATCCCTTGGGGATACCTAGCACAGTCATTTCCAGGACTTAGCTTTTTCAAAAGTCAGGATGAGCCACCCCACACCAAGCAGCTTTTGTGTTCAGCCCCACAAATTTCCCTGAGACTAGGAAAATCAAAGGGTTTGGCTACCAGCTCAGAACTGGGAGAGGAGCAAAACAATTAACATCTTAATAAATTACCCGCTACCAGAGTGGATAGGCCCAAGAGACCCAGGCAGGGGTGCTCTAAGAGGGGCTGAGAGGCACTGGGACTGAGGGACCTCAGACAAGGGGTACTTAACTCACATCTGGGGGTCAGAAAAGGTCTCCCAAGGAGAGCAGTTTCTTGCCAGACTGAGCCCTAAAGACAGCAAGGAAAAGTGTTCCAGGAAAAAGGAACAGCAAGTGTGAAGGCCTCAAGGTGAGAGCCAACAGGGGTGTGTGAGGAACTGACAGTTACCCTGTGAGAAGAGCTAGGACTGAAGGGGAGGGTGGTGCTGGGTGGTGGAGCCTCCTAAGTCCCAAACCACAGTCTGAAGTTCATCTTGACCATAAGAAGCCATTGAAAAATTTTAATCAAGAAGTGACAAAACCAGATATCTGGTTTAGAAACACTAATTGGCTAGCAGTAGAGGAATAGATGGGGAAAGGGTAAAACTGGAGGCAGGGGGAGCTGTTGGCAGGAGCTGCAGTGATCCAGGCAAAAGATGGGGCGGCCTGGACCGGTGGCTACAGTGGTGGACAGAAGAGGGCATTATCTATAGATACGTATGAGGAAGAGGGGGTAGGATTTGGGGTATGCGGGAAGAGAGGACGACAGATCTTCCAGTGACGACAAGGGCAAATCCCTGAGGAGCAGACCAAGCAGGACGGTGGTGTGTAGGCGCCAGCAGGACATCCGGGGAGAGAAAAGATTCGGGTGCAACGGATCCCTCCCTCCACCCGACCTCTGCATCCCGCGATTCCCAAACTTCCCACTAGATGGAGGGCTGGTGCTGGGAGACCAGCTCCGCCTCCCTTGCTCCACCCCTGATCCCCCCCGTGGGACGGGCCTCCACTTGGGCCTCCTCAAATTCCGCGTCCCTGAATTCGCCACGACACCGCATGTATCTGGGGCCATCAGCTGCCCCATAACCCAGGACTGTGGCCTCAGCCCCTAGGATCCAGAAATAGGGGCAGCTCGGAGACCCCTGCCCCGGCGCCTCCGTGTGCGGTTCCATGCCGCGTACACTGACTGGGGTGTCTCCGTGCTCGGGGCTGCCTCAGCCACTGCAGACTCGAAGACCGCCCGGCTCCCACAGATACGTCCTCAGCCTAGAGGACTTCCAATCGACAGCGCCATTGTTGCCCCCGCCCCACCAACGCTCTCCTTCTCCCCGACCCCACACTGGAGGAGGAGGGAGGCCCCCATTCCTCTCACGTCTGTCCCAGGCCCAGAGGCAGGCTCAGCTCTAGTCCCGGAATGTCAGACGTCCTGCATCCAGGCCTCTCTGGACCATGGGGACAAGGTACAAGACTGGCCCGAGCTGGGTGGAGCCAGGTAGGAGGTGGGGCCTAGGTGGAGTCAGGGGAGGCACCCCAGCCACCGGGATAGGTCAGGGGTGTGGCCAGAGTGGGCTGGAGGCGTGGCCAGCAGCGAGGTCTGGTGGGGACCCCCGAACCTTGACGCTTTCTCTGCTTTCCCCACTAGCCGCTTGGGTCGCCCGCCCGTCCAATAGCAGGACAGACTGACTGTCTGGCCCCACTTAACGCGAACGCGCGGGAAAGGGGTTAGGGAGGCCTCCGAGCCCGCACCTCATCTCTGGGACTTCCCACACCCACCCCAAGTGCTTCCGTTCTTTCCTAGATATACAGGTGGAGGGCCAGGGTCTTGAGCCCCGAGCAGGAGGAGCTGGTCAGGCTCCTGCGTCCCCACGAGGCCCCTCCTTCCCTGCCCCTCTGCTCCCAGGCCTGCAGCCAGCTCTAAAAATAGACCAAGGCTCGGAACGTGCCCACCCAGGAGCGACCGGGTCTGGGAGGCCTGAGTCACCCTGCACGGAGGGCCTCCCGCCCTTCTCCGGGTGCTGGGAGCCGAGGCCGCCTTGGCGACCAGGCATCTCTTCGAGTCTGTTGGCCCGACTCTGCGCTCTTGGCTGTGCCATGTCGTCACGGAGCAGGCCAGGCAATGGCAGGCCAGGCGATGGCGGCCCAGGCCGGTGAGCAGTAGCAGCCACAGCCGGGAAGGATTAGGAGTTCTTGGCCCTGATTTATTTAGTTGTTTTTGTGTGTCTGGCGGCAGTGTATGTGTCCCCGCCCCTTCTTTGGCGGGACAGTCACGTCTACACCTGCCTTTCTTTCCCGCCCAGGCCCAAGGGGCTGTTGTCTGGGTGGGGACCTGGGCTTGGAGGAACAAAAAGTCCCAACTTGGATCTTATCTTAGAGGTTCTGGAGTTAACATCCCCATTCTACAGATGAGGAGACTGATTCCCAAAGAGAGGAAGGGGCATGTCACAGAGTGTGCTGTAACAGCCCTGGGTTCAAATCCCACCTGGGTTTATTAGCAAGCCACTTCTTAGGGCCTTACTTTAAAGTATTCAAGTTGAGGATGACACCCACATACCTATAACATAGAACTAATGGTAGGCACTTAGGATTGTCCTAATGATTAAAATTATTTAAAAAAAAACAAACCAGCATAGGTATATTGGGAGTTACCATATGCCTGGGCTTAATCCCAACTCAGCAAGTTAGTTACCATCAGATTTGGGAATGGACAGGGCTCAAGAGTCCCAGGGTTTAGCTCTCCCTTATTGCCCAAAGGTCAGGGACCCTCCTCAAGGCAAATAATGCATCAAGGCAGACCCTGGCCTTGAACTCAGGTCCCCAGTACCAGGTTCTTTCCTTCTACCGTCAACTACCTCCTCTTTTGTCCAATCACCAATGTCAGGCCTTTTCTGAATGGTCAAGGCTGACATACTCCAGTGGATTTTATTTCTTTGCATATTATATGCTACTGAGGTCACACACTTTGTGTGTGTGTGTGTGTGTGTGTGTGTGTGTGTGTCTGTGGGGCAGAGGGAAACTTTGTCTATGTCTGCCAGAAACCTCTCAAAGCTACATGAAATCAACTATGTAAATAGTGAAGGAGAGCAGGGGAACTGTCAGAGATGAATAGAGGTGTGGGGTGCAAGGCCAGAGTCCCTGGTGAACTACTAGACCTCCCCCAAAATAATAAAGTTAATAATGAACATTTTTGAGGGTTTACTATGAGCTTAGTTTCATGTTTTTTAATTATCTCATTTAATCCCCCAATTCCATGTAATTAGGTGTTATCATCATTATCCCATTTTACAGATATGGAAACTAAGGGCTCAGAGAAGTGAAGGAATTTGCCTAAGAGAACAAAGCCAGGAAACAGCAGAGCCATGATCAAACCCTCTATGATCTTTCATTTTATTTTCTGCCTTGATGAAAAAGTCGGGTTTTAACCTTGAACTTTCCCCTCCCTTCACGTCCCTTTCTAGCTGGGTTGTCAGGCCTCCCCAGCCCAGCTTGGGGCACTATTGGGAGGAGGTGCTCCTGGGCAGCAGCCATAGTTTCTCTCCTCCCAGAGATTCCAGGATTCAAACATTTATGAGTCTAGCAGTCTGAGGCTCTTGCATGTAAGGAAAGAATTTGGGAGTCCCTGAATGTTCCTCTCCTCACCACACCTCCTTGGCTTGCCCTCTGTGGTGAGGAGTTTGTCCTAGGAAGGAGCTGGGCCCCGTTTCATTCATCCAGCAAATATTTCTAAAGTGCTTAGTCTCTGCCACAGGCTCTGAGGATAAAATGGTAGCAAACGCAGCTCTTTCTATGGCATACAGTCCAGCAGGGCACAAAGATGCTCGAATAAATCGGTGACTGATAATTGATTACACCCTTCCCTCCTCCAAGCTTCTGTTCATATTTACCCCTTCTGGGAGATTGTTCCTAATTGCCTTCCTTACCTCCTGGTGGGAAGGAAAGTGAAGACAGTCTCAACACTAAACTGTGTGTGTGCGCGTGTGTGTGTGCGTGTGTGTGTGAGAGAGAGAGTGTGTGTGTGAGAGAGAG